>ML685785.1:29963212-30014875 GCA_007922175.1 Pelusios castaneus | reverse complement strand
AGAGGAAGAGAAAGAAAGCAGCCCCGGGGGTCTGGAGGGGGCGGTGGGGGCTGCCGGCCTGCGCGGGGGTCCCTCCTTGTCCCCACCCCCACCCCTCTAACCCGGGCCGTCTCCTTGTCCCCACCCCCACCCCACAACCCGGCCCGTCTCCTCGTCCCCCCACCCCTCTCCAGGCCTCCCTCCAGCCCCCTTACTTGGCCGGAGGCTGGGAACTACAGCGACGGCCGGCAGAGCTGCTGCCGGCCAGTCCGCTCCCGCCCTGAGCACGCTGTAACTGCGCATGCTCAGGGCGGGAGATTTAAATCTCCCCAGCCCGGCCCAGCCTGCACAGCTGGGAGGGAGCACCGGCGGGGAAAAAAAGGTGCCGGAACGCCGTTCCGCTGCGTTCCGGCAGAAAAAAAGCACTGCTAGTCAGGCATTTGAAAGTTACTTAAAATTATTGAACAAGGCATTTTAAGTTGTTAGTTCTCCTTTATTGGGGTAGGTAGCAGAGCAGTACCATGAGTGGAGTAGAACAGGAAGAAGGCAGAATTGAGACCTTTCAAAGTTTTGGCCCAAGCAAGGGTTTGGGGGTGTCATTTGAGCTTCTTGCCTCAGGTGGCAAAATGTTGTGGGCCGGCCCTGAAGCAGACTCTGCCTCACTCTCTGTTTTTCCAAGAGTCTCATTTCCTCATTGATAGAATGAAGATGGAAAAATATTTCTAGACAGCGCAGGATTCATTTATTAACATGTAAAACACATTGTGTGAAACTAACCTATTGATTAAGTACCCTCTGCCCTTCAGAATTGGCATCGGGGCAAGCACAGGTGAAGTGGCTATTACCTACTACTGCTTGTAGGACTCTAGTCCCCCTGCATACTTAGAGAAGAACAGTTTTACTGGGTCAGACCAATGGTCTATCTAGCCCAGTATGCTGTCTCAGGCAGTGGCCAGTGCCAGATGCTTAAGAGGGCGTGAACAAAATGGCAACGTTGAGTGGTCCAGTTCCAGCTTCTGGCAGTCAAAGATCTAGGGACACCCAGAGCGTGGGATTGAGTCTCTGACCATCTAATAGCCATAGTTGGGTCTATTCCCCCATGAACTTGTCCAAATATTTTTTTTAACTCAGTCATATTCTTGGCCTTTAATACATCTCCTGCAATAAGTTCCACAAGGGTAGTGTGCTGTGTTTGAGTAGTAGTATTTCCTTTTGTTTGTTTTGAAGCCTGCTGCCTATTTCATCAGGTGATTCCTAGCTCTTGTGTTATGTGAAGGGGTAAATGACACTTCACTATTCACTTTTACCATAACATCATTCATGATTTTATAAAACTCTATCATCGTTCCCCATCCTTAGTCATTTCTTTTCTAAATTGAACACTCCATCTTTTAAATCTCTCCTCATATGGAAGCTGTATGTTATTCCTAATAATTTTAGTTGTCATTTTCTGTAACTCTTCCAATTCTTATACATATTTTTACATGAGGTGTCCAGAAGTAAATGCAATACTCAAGATGCGGGCATACTGTGGATTTATAAATTTAGCATTATGATATTTTCTGTATTATTTTCTATCCCTTTCCTAATGGTTTCTAATGTTCTGTTTCCTGTTTTGGCTGCCTCTTCATACTGAGTAGAAGTTTCCCAGGAACTATCCACAATGGCTCTGAGATCTCTCTTTCAGTGGTAATGACTAATTTAGATCCCATCATTTTGTATATGTAATTGGGATTATGCTTTACAACATGCGTTACTTTGAATTTATCGGCACTGAATTTAATCTACCATTTTGTCACTCAATTTAGTGAGATCCCTGGTTCTACTTGTTGGCCTCTTTTTTCAATTTTGATCAGAATGGAGTGGACGCAAGGCTCAGAAGCATGGATCCAGTCTCCTTGTTTGGGTTTTTTTTGTTTTTTACTGCCAGCTCTGCAGAATCAATCTGGGTCAGAAAAGTGTACTTTTCCTCATTTTTGTTATGTGTGCCCAGCAGTAGGAAGGATACATGGGTCAACTACAGTCACTGTGTGAATTACCCCAAAGGGAAGAAAGAGATACAAGTGGGGCTATGTAAACTTTTGGGGCAAGGACTATAATTTACTATATGTTTGTACAGTGCCTTGCACAATGGGGCCCTGATCTGGCCAGCCGGTAGAAATATTAAATTTGATGATGATGATTGATGATGATGATGAAGAAGAAAAAGATATTGAAAGACTGTTACAAGTTCCAGACGGTTAACTGTGTTAGTCTATTTCAGCAAAACAAATGAGAAATCCTGTGGCACTTTTAAAGACTAACAAATTTATTTATTGCATACGCTTTCATGGGCATGATCCTACTTCATCAGATGCATGAAATGGAAAATGTGGCATGTTAGCTGTATTTATACATACAGAAAAGGGTGGGTCACAAGGTCAATTCAAACAGCTCCAGCAAAGTAAACAAGTAAAGTAAACACTTTATTTCAATTCAAACAGTGTGGAAGAGGGCCCTGTAAACAAGAGCTGAGAAGGAGACAATGGTAATAGAGTTAATTACAAAATTACCTTTTGTAATGAGTTAGCCATTCCCAATCCCTATTCAAACCCAGTGTGAAGGTATCTAACTTGCATATGAATCGCAGCTCTGCAGTTTCATGTTGGAGTCTGTTTTTGAAATAATGTTAAAGTTGCAAATTTAGGCACCCAAAAGATAGGAAATGCCAGATTTTAAGATTGGCTGTGGATGCTAAATTTGTTCCTTTTATGATAGTCTTCAATTACCTGATTACCTACTGCTTTTTCCTCATGCACTCTGCCTTATTCAGTGCACAGGATGGATGATGTTCATTGAGTACATATTTATCCTCATCATTCAATGTGTGGCCCTGTGTGATATATTCCACACACCATTAAAATACTGCACTGAATGCACAGTCCATGTGGGTTGTCTAAAATGCTCTTGCTTTAGTAATTAGTAATTTCTAAAGATTAATTAGCTGAGATTAAGGATTATTTTTATTGCCATTTTACAGATGGAAAACTGAGAAACAGAGAACAAAATGGAATGGTCAAAACAGTCAGGTAACTTGGAGAGTTCAAACTCTGAGTGAAATTTGTTTATACGCTTACCTGTTTGTTTGATGAGTACTTGGCATTATAGCTCACTTCCTATCATCAAAACACAGCTCCCACTGACATTAGTTGCAGCCATAAGTACTAAATATTTCTGCAAATCAGGTTCCGGGAGCTAGATTAACAAAAGGATTTAGGTGCCTAATTGCCACTTCAGGGACCTAAATCCCAGAACCAAGTCTCACTGGGATTTGCAAAAATACCACTGCTGCTGAACATGGCAGTGGCCTACATTCACTTGATGCCTAAAGTTTTCGCAATTAAAGTTTCCTGGGTGCCTACGTTTCTGCCTGTGGGCGTGTGCACTGCAACCCATTCCCAGGCGTCTAGGTGCCTAAGCCCCAGTGCAATGCATGAACCTGAAGAAGATATGCAATTTAGGCAGAGAAACACCCGCAGGGGCCAATCTCGTAAGTATGCTGAGACCTCTGCTACTGGATTGAGCCCTCATAGGTGAGCTCACACAAAATGGCTGGGGAGGGGAGGGGGGAGAAGAGGCCAAGAAGCTCCTTTAAACTTTTAGCACAGCAGCTGGGATAATCACTGGGCTTTTGAGAGACATACCTGGTAAAATTCCATCATCTCTCAGGTTGGTGTGCCAACTACTGGGCTGTAGGAGTTTGTTAAATGCACTCATCTCTCCTGCTGATGCTGGTCCACTGAGGATAAGTAATTTAAAGTTATTGGGTCAGAAAGAGAATGAACACAAGCATGCATGTCTCTGTAGCCTGGTGTTTAGTGCCTTCATCTGGGAGACTCTGGAACCTGTCCTCCCCCCAAATGATATTTTTTTAAATTAGAAAATGTTTAGACTCTTAAAAATAAAAAACTGCCAGCCAAAACTGTTCACAGAATTTGACCTGAATTTAAAAGTTGTTTCGATGAACCAAAACTTCACCTTTTCAGCAAGTAAGCTTTTGATAAATTTCACCTGGACACCTAAGCAAAAGGACACAACCCACTATTTTCTGCAGTTAGACAGTATAGCAGAAAAAAAATGCAGCAAATACCCTATCCCCTCTATATATTGTCCCATGGCAACACCTCCTTTCCTGGGAAAAGATGTGACTTTCAGTGTGCCTCCAAGAGGACCTCATGGAGCTTGCCCTGCCATCTGTTCCTGCTCCTTTTTGCTCTTTTAAAAAAAAAAAAAAAAAAAGGGGGGGGGGGGATTCTCCAGATGGAAAACATTCAAGGATCTTCAGCTCCTCAGTAGCAGGATAGCAAGGGGAGAGATGTGATCTCTGAAGTAAGCAGGTCCTAAGTCAATGAGGCCCTGATTCAAAGCCCATTGAAGTTAATAGAAAGATTTTTCATTGGTTTCCATGTGATTTGGATTAGACTCTTCGGCTATGTCTACACTTGCAAGTTAAGGAGGCTTAAGTCAACTTAACTTAGTCCCTGTCCACACCGGGCTTTCATTAAGTTGACTTAAGGGCTTCCTTATGTCGACTTAATAAATCCTGCCTGTTAGGTTGACCTAACTCTTAAGTCAACCTTATTAAGTCGACTTAAACCCAGTGTGGACGCATTAGGTCAACTTAATTGGCTCTGTCAACCTAACTGGCATCCTGACCTACCTCCCAGGGTTCTTGGCTCCAGGAAGAGCCCTGGGCTACCACAGGCAGGACAAAGCCCTGCCCACCCTGCTCCTCAGAGCTGGCCAGGGCTGCCATATTGGCAGCGTGTCTCAGGAGAGCAGCAGCAGCCAGCAACGACGGAGGGCCCCAGCCTGGACCCACAAGGAGCTCCTTGCCCTCCTAGCCATCTGGGGGGCTGAGGTGATGCTTTCCCCGTTGCGGGGCACGTGGCACGTGGCCTCATGAGACATCCCCAGGGCAGGGCTGCCTGCAGCTCCCCACCATGGGAACCACACCTGACCTGGGTAGTACAGCACAGTGGTGTGTCCCTAGGGCCCCTGTCCCAAAGGACACGGATTGGAAAGCAGGGGGATGGGCAGGGCACAGCAGCTGCGGTCAGGCTGCACACTGCACTAGCAAGCTCGCTAATGGAAGGAACTCTGCTCCCTGCCTCTTTCCAGTGGCTCTGGCGCCCTTGCCATGCGCCACTCCCGGGACCCCGCCAGCTCTGACCAGGAGGAGGAGGAGGATGCTGCGCTTATGGGATGGGCACCTCGGGGACCTGGTCCAGTTCTCTGAGAAGTCTAAGGCACGCCTGGCGGCAGCAGGTCACAGCCCACCAGAGGGCCAGGCGGGGGATGCTCCAGCACCTGCTGGATCTGTTGGCGCACCAGAGCCTCACCCTGCAGCACCAGGCAGCCGGCCTCGAGTGTCTGGAGGAGCCTGAGGGGGCCGGTGCCACTGCCCCGGATCCTGCTGTCCCTCCTCGCTGGCACCCCAGGACCAGGGTTGGCTGCGTGCAGGCCCTGGATCTGCCTCCCCCAGGGCAGTAGCACTGGCCCCCACCACCCTGAGCCTCCTGCCCCCTTGAACCGTGTCCTTCCCTCCCCAAGCCCTGCCACTCCCACCGCCAACCCCTCACTCCCCCCGAATCCCCAAGCCCCAGTTCCCCTTGTAAATAAAACACATGTACACTGTTATTTTGGGGCTTGTTCTTTTTATTGGTTTGGGGATGGGGGGAGGGAAACGGGGGGCGTGTTGGGTATGGGCAGATGAGGGTGCCTGGTAGCAGAGCCCCCCTCAATGCTCCTCGGTGAGGAAGTGGTCCTTGAGTGTGCCCTGAATGTGGAGCACTCGCCACTGGGCTCGTTGCATCGGTCATGGCTTGAGCTGCTCAAACTGGCTGGCGAGGCCTTGGGCTTCAGCCTCCTAGAAGGGGGGGACCCTTTCCCTCCGCAGCTCACACAGATCGTGGAGCGCACAGTGGGTGCTGACGACCTCTTGGATGGTGTGCTCATCAAGATGTAGGTGCATCAGGAGGGCACTCCAGCATGCTTTGAGACAGCCGAAGGCATGCTCAATGCCCAGGCGGCACCTGTTCAGCCTTCGATTGAACAGCTCCCTGCTGGCGTCCATGTTTGCGGTGTATGGCTTCATGAGCCAGGGGAGTAAGGGGTAGGCAGCATTTCCCACGATCAGGATGGGCACCTGACATCCCTGAGGGTGATGGTGTGTGTGGTGAAGATGGTGCCCATCTGCATACGGTGGTACAGGCTAGAGTTCCTGAGCACACTTCCCTAGCCAGCCCACGTAAATGTTTGTAAAGATCCCTCTGTGGTCCACAAGGGCCTGCAGGACCACAGAGTTGTAGCCCTTGCGGTTTTGGTACTTCCTAGCCCGGTGATCTTGTGCTCAGACGGGGATGTGGGTCCTGTCCGCGATGCCCCCACAGTTCGGGAAGCGGAGTGCAGCGAGGTCTTGGAGGTTGTCCAGGGTAACGAGGTGGGCTAGCAGGACCCGGTTGATGGCTCTGCTGACCTGTAGAAGGACGGCCCCCACGGTGGCCTTGCCGATCCCAAACTGATGGGCAACGGAGTGGAAGGAGTCTGGGGTTGCCATCTTCCAGACCGCGATGGCCACTCACTTGTCAACAGGCAGGGCAGGTCAGAAGTGGGTGTCTCTGTGCTGCAGGACCAGAGTGAGCTTGCAGGCCAGCTCCAGGAAGCTCTGCTTGCTCATCCTGAAGTTCTGGATCCACTGGAAGTCATCCCAGATGGTGAGGACAACGCTGCTGGTTTCCAGTGCCCAGAGGTGATGGGGCACGGGGGGAAGGGGGCACCGTCAGCAGGGCGACTTGCAGGCTCAGCATGGTGGTGGTGTTGCTGTTTGCTTCTGCGCTGCCAGGGTCCAGGTAGAGCGTGTTCCAGCTGAGTAGACCACGGGCACTGCATAGGGGGTATTAAGCACCTCCCCCCTCCCCCGGCAAGTGGCATCACCGGAGTGCAGTTCATGCCTTCATGCTGCATGCTCCCAGGCACAATGGAGGGTGCTGAGCTCACTTCCTCTTTTATTGGGATTGGCTGGGAGATTGGGCCCTTCTTGTGTGCCATGTTGGCACACTTCCCACGATGCACCCCTTCTAAGTCAACCTAGCAAGTGCCTGCACGGACAGACTTAGGCTTCTGGTGTGGACGTGCTGTCGACTTTGTTAAGTTGACTTAACTAAGTCGACTTCGCATTTTTATGTGTAGACATAGCCTTTGAGCTTGGTAGGATAAATTGACAGACTGTCCAACAGTGGAGTGCTACCCTGGATGCCCTGGCCACTGTTTATATCTGGACTCAAACTATGAGCGGAGGTTTTAGGTAGAAGGAACTGTGATGGTCAGTGTGTTGGACAAGAGCAGAACCACCTACTAAGAGTGAACTGGGAAAGTTAGCTTTTTTTTCAACAGCTGAAATCAAGACTGTGGGTAGGGGCTCAAGCCATTGCTTTAGTTTATTATTCAAGAAGGACTGTTTTGAACCCTTAATACTGCCGTCTATACCTGGCAGAAAGGTTACATAAAGCATATTGTAATCATCTGTTCTAGACGTCACAAAGGATAAGATACTGCAGCAGGGTTTGGAGCTAAAAGAAAAGCTTCCTTGGTAACATCATGTGTCTGTCTCGCAGTTTTGATCTCCTGTACAGCTCTCCATCTGTCTGATTCTGCTTCAACAAGATGGGGTCTTTACTGCCTAAATTCCTAATAGTGCTACTAATGCTGTGTTTGTGGGCAGGCTGAACTGCAATATGGTACTACCATTACATGCTGCATACATCTCTTTAATCTGGCATGCAGTTCTCCATGCCACACACAGTGAGAGCAGGATGATATTGCTAAGGGATGGGAGCTTCATAACTAATAACAGAAAACACATTAGAAAGCAATCTGTCTAGACAGTGCTATAAAGCATATGAAGATCATGAATCACAAGTTCCCAGAAGAGATGCCTTCTCACTGTTCTGACAGGTGGGACTCGGTATAAACCATTTGCATCCTGGGCTGGTTTTTAGTGATTTCTAATTCTTATGGCAGCTCCATTCAGGGATCACTCAAATTATTGTAAAAGGGAACAGAAGTTACAATTTGGCAGCCACACTTGTCAGAAATGTGAACACTGCATAGTGCCAGCTGGAAAGCATGTGGTGGAGCATGCCATTTGGTGCGCTCTCCTAATTATGTTTGTAATGATAACGAAAAGTAGATGGTTATTAGAGAACAGGGAATGCTTTGATGATGTGGCTCTCATTAGTCTTAAACTGGACATGATTGTCAAATGGAGACTTGCTAATCGTTCTAGCTGACAGGTTCAGGAATTTCGAATTGGGTACGCAAAAGATTGCACGTTAGGCATGGGGCACTGGTATTAATGCTCTGATCACTCTTTGGATGTGGCGAGCATGTTTGTTTTGGTTTGTCTGTTAAGCATTGTTGATTGTCTCTTAATGAGGCACAATAAATCACACACCACAATTTATATTTCACAAAGATTAGGAAAAGAAATTCCTTAAAATTGGCCTAGACATGATCCCCTTACCTAAAAGATAACCATAAGCAAGAGCCAGAAACTGGTGAAAAGAAACAAATATTATCACCACTACTATAAAATCATGCTTTCCTTGTATTGCAATTCATTTGATAAAGTGTACGGAAAATGTGCAGTTCTCCTGTGGGAATGCTGCAGAGCAAAAAAAGAACTAGTACAGAGCCCACCTGCTTTTCAATAATGTTTAAAAATATATGGTGGTGTTGCTTGCCTCACTACTGCCTCAACAAGTATAAAACATGGTGTAAAATTGGGCTTTTCCTATTTTGCTTTCAAAATGTTTTATTAATGAAAAGCATCATGTTGCTAACAGATGCAAGGCACTCAAGTGTTTGGCTGCCTGTGAAAATGCACCCAGCTCCAAAAGGAATCACTGGTACATGTGCGTGTTGGGTCTTTCAGGGGCCTCTGCATCCTGTAATGCAAACTCCGTGATAATTCTGTGTAGGCGTATATAGGATAAAATGGGTGGGTAGGTTAGGAGAGTGGCATAGATACGGTTGGCCCCAAGCCTAACGTAGGTGGTCTATAAGGGTGGGGCTGCGACATTTGTCCGCAAGCTGCTGCTGTTCTAACGCACTGATGTCCTATGGGCTTCCTCCAGCGTGGTGAAAGTTTCTGTCCTTGTGCTCCTCTGAGGTTAAAACGGTTTTGCCAATAGGAACTAAGGTTTGCTGGTGGTGGGGGCATTTTTCCCCATTTGTACTACTACTAGTATGGTATTATTTCTCATCTATGCAACAGTTTTGCATTTTGAGCTGGTATATTATATTCCCAGACGAAAAACAGCTTTGTGAAACTTCTTCCTCACTAGCTTCCACTATTTCATATTTGCTGATGAAGTTTAATATGGAACTAGTTAACAACAACCCAAACTTGGCCCCTCTTGTTCCATGTCTATAGCATGGATGGTTCAAAATGGCACCCATCCTCTGTGCTATGGACGCACTGGAACACAAGCACCAGTACTCTTTGCACATCATAGGGCCTTTCTCTAGAAGGAGGTGGGGCACCTCAGTGGGGAAGGATAGGGCTGTGGGTGCGCAACCTGCATGGTACTACTCAATAAACTGGTGTATGAGGCAAGCAAGAGTCTGTTGTCACAACGTCTGCTGCAGGGCAGCTTACTGTGCCAGTTGCACAACTAACTATTGGAGCTTGGACGGGTGAGTTGGTTCCTCAGATCTACCAGGCACATTAAGGATGTGGCTATGTGCCTTTTATCATGATCTCCATATCAGTATGCAGGTCCATCCCTGTATACACAGTGAGTTGCAAAATGTAGTGCTCATTTATACCGTATGCAAACCTAGGGTGTGTCTACACTGTCGACTTAAGGACACTTACATCAACCTACAGAACGCCACGTCCACACCTGGCTTTCATTAAGTCGACCTAAGTGCTTCGTTTAGTCGACTTAATAACTACTCCCTCTTTAGGTTGACTTAATGCCTAAGTCGATTTATTAAGTCAACTTAAAACCGGTGTGGATGCCTAAGTTGACCTAATTGACTAGGTTGACCTAAGTGGCTTCCAGACCTTCCTCCCAGAATTCTTGGCACCAGGAAAAGAGCCTGCCCTGGGCAACCACATGGCAGGACAAACCCCTTCCCACTCTGCTTACACGAGCCGGCCAGGCCTGCCGCTGCAGTCATGGCTGAGGGGAGCCAGTGCTGCACACAGGTGCCCTCCTGGACCCACCAGGAGATCCTGGACCTCCTGGAGATCTGCGGGACAAGGCAGTGCACTCCCAGTTGTGGGTCAGCCACTGAAACGGGTAGGTATATGCCTCCATCTCCTGGGCCCTGGCACAGGAGGGGCACACCAGGGACACCCAGGAAGTCCAAGTGAAAATCAAGGACGTCCACCAGGGCTACCAGACAGGCCGGGAGGACATGATCCGGGTGGGGGCAGCCCCCACCACCAGCTGCTGGTACTACCGGCAGCTGGACAGCGGCCTGCCAGCCCACACCATCGACTCCACTGGCCCCGCTCCCTCAACAATGACCAGGAGGAGGGCTTGGTAGACGAGAATGTAGTGCTGGACCAGGGGGAGACCAGCGCCCAGCCACAGGAGGGCACCTCGCCAGCCCTGGAGCCCGCCAGCCCAGATCTCATCCCTGCCCCGCCGGTGGACCCAGGCACACAGGAGGAGGCTCCCCCTGCCGAGGAAGACCGGGAAATGGGACATCACACCGAATCCCTGCTGCACCTGCTGGTGAGTGCTTCCTCCCTGCGGGCATGTCTGTGCACACATGCAGGACAGGGACTGCAGGAGGACATGGCCCAGGGACAGGCAGGATTGGGGACAGGCGCGGAGGCCATCCCACGGGGCAGAGGGGCTGGGGGCCACGTGGCGGGTGGGACCTGGACCCAAGTGGTGCAGTGGCATGTCTGGAGATGGGCTGGGGGGGACCGTAGACAGGAGCACCAAGGCCAGACGGCATGCGCCCGACACCGGTGGGCTGCCGGCAGCTCACCACTGTGGGCACCACACCTGACCTGGGCAGCAGAGCACGATGGCGTGTACCAAGCGGTCCCTGTCCCAAAAGACAGGGATTGGGAAGCAGGGGGATGGTCAAGAGACAGCAACTGCTGTAAGGCTGCACACCGCACCAGCTAATGGGAGGAACTCTGTTCATTGTTTCCCGCCAGCAGCCCCTGTGCCCTTGACACGTGGCACTCCTGGGGCCCCACCAGCCTTGACCAGGAGGATGAGGGCACATGGTTCATGGGATGAGAACATCATGGAGCTGGTCCACTTCACTTGGGAGTCCAAGGCACGCCTGACGGCCTGGCAATCACGAGTGGATGGCTACCGGAGGGACAGGCAGAGGATACTCCACCGCCTGCTCAAACTTTTCGAGTGCCAGACTGACGGAAACCCTTCAGCGGCTGGAGAAGTGCCTGTACCCTCGGCCAGCTGAGGGTGCCCCTGCCCCAGACCCTGGCATACCTCGTCACTGGTGGCCCAGGACCCAGGGGGGGGCAGACATGTGCAGGCCCAGGACACACCTGCCCCAGGCCATTAGCACTGGCCCCCCACCCCAATCCTCCTTCCCACCCCAAGCCCCCTCACTCCTCCCAAAGCCCCCAAGCCCTGCAGCTCCCACCCCCAAGTTCCCCCATGAATAACAACTCTGTAAACTGTTACCATGTGCCTTGTGCTTTTTATTGGTTTGGGAATGGAGGAGAGATGGGTGGGTGGGTGAGGGTGGGGAGGCAGGAATGGGCAGGTGGGGGAGGTGATGGTGCCTGGTAGCAGGCCCAACCCTCAGCGCTCCTTACTGATGAAGTGGGCCTTCAGTACATTACGGATGATCACCACTCGCCGCTGGGCCTGCTGCATCTGAGGCATGGCGCCGGGCTGCTCGAAGTCCACGGCAAGGCATTCGGCTTCGGCTTCCCAGACGTGGTTCGCAGAGGTTGTGGAGGACACAGCAGGTTCTGACAACCTCCAGGATGTTCCTCTCGGCAAGGTGCAGGCAGGTCAGGAGGGCCCTCCAGTGTGCCTTGAGATGACTGAAGGCACGCTTGACGACCGGCAGCACCAGTTGAGCCTGCGGTTGAACAGGTCCCTGCTGGCCTCCATGTTGGTGGTATATGGCTTCATGAACTATGGCAGTAAGAAGGGGTAGGCAGCATCCCCCCAGGATCAGGATGGGCACCTGCACGTCCCTGAGGGTGATGTTGTGGTCCTGAGGACGCGGGCATCGTGCACCTTCCCTGGCCAGCCCACATAGACGGTAATGGTTTACGAGGGCTTGCAGGACCACGGCATAGTACCCCATCCGGTTGAGGTAGTCCATGTCCCAGTGGTCCAGGGCTCAGATGGGAATGTGTCCCCCATCCACGATGACCCTGCAGTTGGGGAACGCAAGTCGTACAAGGCCATTGAGGGTGTCCTGCAAGTTGCCCAGGGTGATGAGGCAGGCCAGCAGGACCGTTGATGGCCCTGCTGACCTGCATGAGGGCAGCCCCCACTGTGGCCTTGCTGATCCCAAACTAGTGGGCTATGGAGTGGTAGGAGTCCGGGGTTGCCAGCTTCCACACTGCGATGGCCACTCGCTTGTCCACGGGCAGAGCGGGTTGGAATCAGGTGGCCATGGACTGCAGAACTGGGTGAGCTCATGGACCAGTTCGAGGAAGGTGCGCTTGCTCATCCAAAAGTTCTGCAGCCACTGGTCATCATCCCAGCTGGTGAGGACAATGCGGTCTCACCAGTCGCTGCTGGTCTCCTGTGCCCGGAAGCGATGGGCATGGAGGGCACCATCAGCACGGCAGCTCACGGGGTGAGCATGATAGTCAGTGTGCTGCTGTCTTCCGTTGTGCTATTAGGGGCCCAGAGAAGCATGAGCCAGGCTATAAGAATGCTGGGCATCACATAGCAGGTGCTGAGCACCCCCTGGCAAATCGCTGGAACAGAGTGCAGGCCATGACCTCCTCGGGCTCCATGCTGCCAGGCACAATGGGGAAGGTGCTGAGCTCACTTCCTCTTTTATAGGAGTGGCCGGGGGGGGGGGGCACTTCTCTGGTGCCATGTGGCACACTTCCCACAATGCACCACTCCTCTGTCAACCTAGCAACTGCCAGTGTGGCCATAGGCAGTCAATTATTTCTAATGTAGACTCTTGAAGTTGACTTAACAAGGTTGACTTTTAGTCAACGTAAGTCGACCTTGTTAAGTCAACTTAACAGAGTCGACTTAGCTTTTCTAGTGTAGACATACCTCTAGTGATTTCAATGAGATCACAAAAGAGATAATTCAGCTCATTTTCTGTAGTTTTTAACATAGTCTCGTATACTTGCTTTCAGGTCCATCTAGTGGATTAAGTGCATGATTGGGAAGTAACATATATTTTGATGCACAGGCTTTTAATATCATTTTACCTTCCTTGGTGCCTCTTTGGGGACAGACAATTTCTGCTTAATTCCTATGTGCTAAGATTTGCAGTAAAGATGATTAGAGTTTAAACCCCTCAGAATTGAACAGAACTAATCAGATTTACAGTAGTATGCAAAACATTTGGTTCACTGGGCATTTTTCTTGGCTCCTAATGCAGAAAGGTTTTTAGCTGCCCATAAATGTCAGTTAACAGTACTTGTTCACATTTGGGTATAAGTGATCATCTAATTATGTGTCAAATGCTAGATTTTTTTTGTTCTGCTTATATTTTGCTGTTTAATTTGCAGAAAAATAGCTTGCTGCTATTCTTAAAAGTGTGCATCTTGGAGGTGTTTTCTGTAGATGATGCTTTACATATTTAAATGGCTATCTAGACTCTAATGATTAGAATTGTCACCTGCGCCAGATCACAAGTATAAACGTGTGTATGTTCACAACAAAGACATATGTTGATGTCACATTTAAAGACTATATTACTAGTCCAAAGTACTTTCAGGTCTCATATCTGCCTCAAAAGCCCACTGCCATTTTGGTGTAGGTGGTTAGATGTTTTTCAAATGACATTTACTTGTTTTTAAACAATCATTTGCTTCTTCCCATTACTGTGTTAAAGATAGTTAACCAGATCCAACTGACTGGAGGGGGGGGGGAAAACAGAGGATGTAATGGATCCATTCCTGCAGTAATGGCTAGATTGCTTGCTACACTCTAACTCCTTTGGGCCACTCCACTACACTGGGCCAGCAAAGCATTCATTTGCTATCCAAGCTGGTGTAAAGCCAGCAAAAAATGGCTCCTGTGGCACCTATCCTTAGAGGTGTTGAGAAGGGGAGCGGGTGCAGTGTGCCAAGAAGCCTCACTCTGGTCCAATAATTCGCTAATGGTGCATGCCATTAGATGTAACTTGTAGCAACAGTAAGACATAGTTCTTAGGCAATTACTTGACACTGCTCAGTGAGTGGAGGCAGCACAAACTAACCCGCAGAATCAGGGTTATTACTTACTTAGCAGGTGGCGCTGTGGGATGGGGAGAGGTGGTACGCTGAGGTCTGCCCACCACAGCGCCCAGCAATGGTGTGAACGTCGCTGCTGCTCTGCTTGTGGCCATGGCCCCAGGCTGCTGGATGGCCCTCAGCTGCAGTGGCGAAGTGTGTGCTGCTGCCGGGCACTGTGGTGGGTGGGCCTTATCTCCAAGTGGGTGGACTGTGGCTCACCTGGGCCCACCCATGGCTACGACCCTGGTCTAATGATGAGACATTAGCATTGCCACAGAGGCCGCACCCTGCCGTGCTGCTGATTATGTTAGATTGGTGCAAAGTGCTTCCACAGGGAGCATAAAAATGAAAAATATCCGTTTCTGGCAACCAGAGCTCGTGGTTGAAACTCAGTAAATGAATTTTTACACTCGTCTTTCGAAATGATCTTATGGTATTTGCTATGGAAACTGCAAGAAACAAATTGAAAGCCGAGAGCGTATCCATTTTTCTACTTGTGCAGCTGCTTTCAGTAAGCAACGACAGAAGGCTTTTTCACTCCTGATGTTTGCTATTTTGATGCTAAGAATGGAGTAAACACTATTCTTCTGGCCTTTTATGAAGAACCTGATGAGACTACAAAGCCCATCCTGCTAGTATTTTAGCTGCACTGAAACATCGAGGGCTGAGTGTGAGAAATGTCACTGCCTACTGAGCTGTTAATGTGTCCATTAGTTATGGCATAAACTTTCCTCTCTTCTGGAAACTGGAGGAAAAGCAGCTAACTATCACTTCAGGTGGACTGTAATTGCATTGTATTGCGCAACACCGTGAAACACTGCATGGAGTTACTGAGTTTTGATGTTGAAAGCATAGTAATAAAGGCGTTTAAATGAGTTTGCATGCAGAGCAAAGAATGGTAGGTGACTGAAATATTGTACCATAAAGTTCTTAGGCACAGTTGATTTTTGCTGGTTAAAAAAAAAAAAAATTAAAAAAAAAAATCTGTTCCTGGTCGTTAAGATGCTGCGGTGCAAGTGGAAAAACTGTCAAAAGTGCTGTTGCTGGTGGTGGGTTTTGTTGTTTGTTTTTCTGCAGTTAGAGCTGGAATGTGATAGACAGTATTTCCCTGGTATTCATCAAAGAGCAAGGGAATGTAATCAGCATGAAGCTTCCAATTCTTGCATGTCACAGCCCTGGGTATGACAGTAATTATTTTTCTTGCAGTAGCAGTGCACCATTGCACTTAGTCACGAACAAAGATTAACTGTACTGCTTCCCCAGCCACGCCACTCACACTGAGCCAAAGTTGGTTTTCATTATACCTATGTCCCAAGCAGTGGACCAGACCCGACACCTACCTACAGCCAGGGCCGTCCCTAGGGGACAGCGGGCCCAGGGCCAACTGGCCTGGGGGGGGGGGCCCTGCCCCACACTGGAGGGTGGGCTGGGCCGGGCCACTCCACCCCCGGAACCCTGGCACTCTGAGGCCACCACAGGGGTGTTGAGGCCCCAAAAATAGACTTGGGGCACAGGCCTGATCAGGCAACTGGGGGCCCGGCGCCACGCTCAGTGGAGGTCACCACAAGCCGCTGCTGCAGGCCATGCCCTGGTGGGGATTGCAGTGGGCCGCCAGCGGGGGCTGCTGGGCTCTGGATCCCCGGCTCCGCTGGTGGTGGCATGGCAGGGCCTCGAACCACGACCCCGTCGGGAGGCCAGAGCTTGCTGGCGACTCCGTGTCGGACCCTGGGTTTCTGGTTGCGCCAGGGAGCCAGATACGGCTGGTGGCAGCACAGCAGGATACCCGGCCCTGGCAAGAGCTGGTCCATCAGTGGCGGCCAGGCCCCGGGTCCCCGCCAGACCCAGGGCACTGGAGCTGGGACTCAGGGCACGTGCGCCCAGTGCCAGCGACTCCACTTGAGCCTGCCCTGGCCGTGGCCCTGAGGACTTTGGCAGGAGCTGGCCCTGGCTGAGGCCACGCTGGCCACAGGGACTGTGGTTGGGGACCGGCCTGTGTGGCCAGCCTACACAGTGGGTGCCGGTGGGCCCCGTGCCCCTGACCCCACCCCTGGGCTGGATACTCCATCCTTGGGGGGGGGGGGGGGGGCTCAGGGGCTGGTGAAGCGCAGCCATCGGGGGGGAGGGACACAGTGTGGGCTCCGCATTGCCTCTCTGGGAGCAGACCGGCGCGGGGCCCATGGAGATTGCCTTGTTCAATGTGAAGGCCTTTCTTTACCAGATTCAGCACTAGGACTTGACCCCCAGGTCTCCCACCTTGCTGGGTGGTAACCACTGGATTATGGTGTGTTGTCTGTACAAAGAGAGCCCCAGTGCAATAGACCTTCCAACAGCCGTGGATTTTAATCATACTCACCTAAATAAAGAGCAGGCGCATGGATGAACTAAATGTGTGACAGCCTCCTGTATGTATTATCAAACGCCTGCCTGCGTAGTCCTCATTCACAACCCTACTAGTCCGCCATCATGGTTACGCTGTCCTGGAGGAAGGTCGGCCTTTTTAATGCTTCCATTTTTAAGAACATTAACTTTAAGGCTGGGTCAGCAGTGGCCAAGACTGGCACCGTCCGACCTACGCGCCTTCCCCATCTTAAATGTCGCCACTTCACACTGTGCCATCAGGACGGCATGCCTCTGAGAACAGGCATGCCAATGGCTGACCTGCAGACAAAATGGGCAGCGTCTGGGTTGACCAATCCCCAGCAGGTCCAAATGTGTGGAACGGGTGAGCATAGTGTTAGTGCCATTCAGTGCGTACAGCAGGGTTTAGACCGTCCTGTCCTTCTCATGCCAGAAATGAACAGTTTGCCGTGGCTAGTGTTGCCAATCACATTACTACATTTGTTTATCTCAATGGGCTGTGGTGGTGCTTTGGATTTGGCCTCCCCATTAGCTAATACTGTATACGTTACAGTCATTATTGAAGGAAAAAAAAAAGTTCAAGCTCAGACCATGGCTAAGTGGGCCTTTAATGCCACAACATTTATCTGTAAAAATTGCTCGTGTCTTGAAAAACTGGCTTTCAGGTATTCCCGGTGGTCACATCATCAGGTTTGCTTTGTAATAGTCCCCATTTAAACAGTTAATTAGAGATGATTAAGGGTGGACGGGACATCAGGTGTTAGCTAGTACAATGGCCCCTCCCCTCCAAACTAAATCAGCTAGGTCAGCGTTTTGTCACGCTATCCCGTAAAGCCTGCTAAGGATGGAGATGCCACCACCTCCCTAGGTAACTCATCCCAGTGCTTCACCATCCGCTAAATGAAAAAGTTTTGCCTACTATCCAATGTAGAACTAACTCCGCCCGCCCCCCCCCCCCCCCCGGCAACTCCCAGCGCACAACTAGAATCTGGAAGGGACTATGACAGGTCATCAAGTCCAGTTCCCTGGACTTAATAAGGTCGAAAAGGGGCCACGTCTACACTTGAAAAGTTACGTTGACTTTTGTTAAGTCAATTTAATAAGGTTGACGTTAAGTCAACTTCATTAAGTTGACAACTTTTCAAGTGTAGGCATAGCCTGAGGGTGGTTATCCGGACAGTTTTTCACCCCTCTTGCAGTAGCGCCCTCTAGTTTGTACCTCCCCAGTTTATTAATGAGACTGTAATGTGAGACCATATCAAATGCCTTACTAAAGCCTAGATAGTCCACATCTCCCACTTTCCCTCTAACCACAAGGCTCGTTACCACATCATAGAATGCTAGCAAGTTGGTTTGACAAATCCATGCTGGCTCGCCCTAAGCACCTTATTCTCTTTGGGTGCATCTACACTTGTCAATTAAGTCAACGTAAGCTTGCTTAAGTCGACTTAATTTACTCTGCGTCTACACTACACTTTCCTTAAATTGACTTACGCAGCAGCTTAAGTCAACTTAAGGAAAAAATTAAGTCAACTTTATAAAACCTTATTTTAAGTCAACTTTAGAAGGTCAACGTAAGCCAGTGTAGACATGGCATAGCCCTAAGTAAGTCGACTTTAAGTTGCCTTAGGGGGCTCCAGGACTTCACCACTGCCAGGGTGGCTGGCACAGCCACAACCTCGGGTGCCCCCCCCCAAAGGGCAGGGCAGAGCCCTGGCCACCCTGCCTCTATGCCCTGCCAGAGGCCTTGTCCCCCATTGCCCCATTGTACCAATTTACAATGGGGCAAAGGCTGAGCCCCCTGGAAGTTGACCTAGGCATCCAGTGTGGACGCTCTAGGTCTATTTTGTAGTGTCCCCTCTAAGTCAACTTAAAATTTAAGTGTGGCCATGCTAAGTAAGTTGACTTAACAAAGTCGACTTAAATTCACAAGTGTAGACATAGCCTTTCAGATGTTTGCAAATCGACTCCTTAATTATCTGGTCCCGGTACAGAGGTCAACCCGACTGGTCTATAATTCCCTGGATTATGCTTATTTCCCTTTTTTTGTAGATGGGCATTATATTTGCCCTTTTACAGTCCTCTGGGCCCGCCTCTGTCTTCCATGAGTTTTCAAAGATAATAACTAATGGCTCAGCTATCTCCTGAGTCAGCAATTTGAGTGCGCTAGGGTGCATACCATCAGGCCCCAGTGACTTGACGACGTCTAACTTGTAACTTTTAACTTGTTCTTTCCCTATTTTAGCTTCTGATCCTATCTCATTTCTATTGCCCTAGTAGCGAGCACTACTCCGAATTTCATTATCTACCACCACTGAGAACAGCCGAGTTCTATCCTACCTGGAACCTCCTTTAACGCTCGCTGTCAAATCCCTCCTCACACAGCCCAGCTGTATACTAGCCAAGCCTAGGTCCCTCCAGCTTGCTGCACTGGGCTCCAGCCCCCTAATAATTTCCATTGCCTGCCGTTGGATGCTTTCCACAGCCTTGCTGTAATGTGGACCCCCCAAACTGCGCAGCGTACGTCCACTGAGGCCTCACCAACGCTGAATAATCACATCCCTTCCCAATGCTCCCCACTATGCTATTAGCCTTCCTGGCAAAAAAGGCCCATGGTTGGCTCAGCTCCAGCGTCTTATTCACTATAATCCCCAGGCCTGTTCTGCAGCATGCTGCCTAGACAGTCAATCACCTGTCGGGAGCAGTGCGTGGGATTCTTCTGTCCTAAATGTAGGACTCTACGCTTGGCCTTGTTGAACCTCATCACATTTCTTTTGGCTCAATCATCTGTAAGTCACAATGTATCCAAACCCTGCCCTCCAGCATATTTAACACCCCCCCCCCCAGCTTTATGTCAGCTGCATATTGCTGAGGGTGCGATCCACTCCATCCTCCATATACGTGATGCTCAAATTGTGGGGCAGGAGGGGCATGAGCTGGAGTGGGGAGGCATGAAGCAGAGTCAGTCCACCACCACACACTCTAGAGACAGAACGAGCCACTGCCAGCACTTGCCCCCTGCGACTGTCACCTCCTGCAGGGGTGGGTTGGTGCAGGAAGGGCTGAGGGGCATGTTTCAGCAGTGCATCTGAAGATGCTGAGGGAGTTGGCTGATGTAATTGCAGAGCTTTTTTGAAAATTTGTGGCAAGGGGGTGGGGGTCCCAGATGATGGGCACTATATTTGCCTTATGTGTGTCCAGCCTTTCTAATTCATCTTGAACCTGTTCTTTCAGCACTGAGGGCTTCCCACCGCCTCCTCAATCTGTGCTACCCAGTGCAGTAGTCTGGAAGCTGATCTCTTCTCTGAAGACAGCTTTTCCCACATCATCGTGTCACTAGGTTGCTCCTCCCCACTCTGGAAGGGGCCCACACTTTCTCAGACCCTGTTATTAACATACTGTAGAAACCCTTCTTGTTATCCTTTGTTCCTTGCTAGCTGCTACTTCAGTTGTGAATTGGCCTTCCCGATTTCACTCCTGCATGCTTGAGCAGTATTTTTCTACTCCTCCCGAGTCGTCCGACCAAGTTTCCACTTCTTGTAAGCTTCCTTTTTGTGCTTAAGCTCAGTGAAGACTTCTTTGTTAAGCCAAACTGGTCACCTCCCATATTTGCTATTCTTTCTGCACATCAGGATGGTTTGTTCCTCTGCACTCAATAAAGTTTCTTTAAAATACAGCCAGCTCTATTGGATTCCCCCTTGTGTCAGTCTCCCAGGGTATCCTGCCCGCCTGCTTTTCTGAAGTCCAGGGTCCATATCCTGCTGTTCTCCTTTCGGTAGGATCATGAGCTCAACTATCCCATGGTCACTGCTGCCCAGGTCCGTAACGTAAAACTAAGTAACGCCAGTGAACAATGCAGAGTATGTTCAGTAATGGTCTGAAGATAGCCTTTGCTATCTAAACAGCTATTGAATAAAAACCTTCATTGATTGGAACATCTGTGACTATCATTAACCCAATCCCACTCACCTGAATCCTGCTACCAGTTCCCCTGACTTTAGCAAGATTACTTGTGTGAATAAGTGCTTGTGCTGTTCATTAGTCTAGGACCGAAGTTTTTAAATGTATTTTACCTTATCCATCCAAAAGAAGCTCATACCAGCAATGTAATTTTCATAATAAAGATGTCTTTATTCCAAAATAATAATGTGTTAGCCAGACAGCTACAAAACATCTACACAAGACTTTGGTAAGAAATATATTTGTGACTGCTTTCTTGTAAATTCCACAGGAAACAAAAACTAAAAAAAAGGGACACAGTTTTTTAAAAAATTGTATGTTGCACATATTAAAACCTATTGTACATTTAAGTCCTTACCTCTTCTCTTTCATTACATGTACAGTGTCTACAGAGCATATGTTCGAAAAGATAACGTACACAAGATGCTACAATCTGATATGCAGGGTATATAAAACTCTCGAGTGATACCTGTGCTTTTATTGAAAACTGTATATAATTAATGAGTTGTAAGCGAGGACCATTTACATTTTTTTATTGACTGATGTGCAGTGAATATTATCCTACTAGAAAGTTGACAATAACAATGCAATAATTCTACATACTATATATCAGAATGTTTTGTTTTCCTTAGAAAATCAAGCTATTTTTGTTTTGTTTGTGTGTGTGTATATATATATATAGTTTGTTTCTTTACAAAAAGTAATAAGCTTAAATATTTTTTTTTTGTATCAAGATAGAAGAAAGTCAACAAAGTGAACTGGGAAAAAAACAGATCAACAGAAAAATAGTCTGATAAGATGGCTCTAGACAGGAACAATCCACATTCTAACTGCAAGCTACTGTCTGATTACTAGTATTAATACTGGGAAAACTCAAACATCCAGAACATTGGTGAGCCTAAGAAAGAAAACTGGAAACAACACTGAGCTGTCCTGGCTAAGATAAAATAAACATAGCTGGTTATTGAAATTATACTAGAAACACAGTGCCAGACCTTTTTCCTTTATAGGCATGTTCGAATAATATCACATTTCATACATACTCGAGGTATATATTTGGACTAAACTATTGTAAAAAAAACATTAACAAAGTCAATAAACCTAAAATTTAAAACAACTTGATGACCTGGAATTTACAGGAAGAATGATGATGATTGGGAACAGAGCATCAACACAGGATGACATTTCATTACAGAAACTAGCTAGATTTGAGACTTAGGGCTTTTAACAACTACCATGGACCGTGTGGCCATTGTGAGTGTAGAAGCTGTTAGCAACAACAAGGGCTTTGTGGAGAACAGGTGGCATGGCTCCTATTTTTTGCATGTTTTTTTCTACCCAGAGACAGCTCTGGGGAACATCAGGGTTTAGTCTGGTAACCGTCCCCTTTATAATTCTACCTGTTGGGTCTCCTGAACAGGCTGTCCGGTAACTGATGCTGTATTTATGATATTCCACCTTGTCTCTTTGCTCAGATGGCTATTTTGGCTATAATAAGCCAGGCAAGTAAGGATCATAAGTCTATTACTAAAGGCTAGTCCTGTAGAGATTCTGCAAGGACTAGAGATGTGATTGCCGAATTTCAACAGGCACAAAGAGGCAAGCTGTTAGTGACCATGATTAAATGACCTGAGCTGTGTAAAATGCAAAGTGTTTGGTTTTCAGAAGTTACTGAACCCTCCCTCCGCCCCTTTTTTCTCCCCCTGGTTTGACTCAGCAAGGTTTGTATTCACTGTTTCCTCAATTTAGCAGCAATGGGACTCAAATGACTAGTCTTATTTGAACTGCTGCACTGGTCTTGGGGGCCGAGAGATGCAGCAAAATGTATGAAGGTATTAGGGAATCCCAAGCAAGGGTTTCATAGAAGGAGGATGAAGGGAAGAGCCTCAACCTGACTCTCTAGAATAGTGACACATACCAGATGGTAAGGGGGGCTTCCTGGCTCTGTTGGGGCGAGAAAGGAGGGAGAATGGCACAAAATTGGCAACAGTCCAAACGAATTATGAAATGCAAACCCAGGTGCTATATTCTGGGACCTGGGACCAAGAATAAATTATTGACAGCTGGTTTAAAAGAAAATATAGTTTCATTTTTTTCCATTCATTTCTCTCAACCTTATTTTTAAAAAGTTTTCAACAGTCTTTATTCTCAGTGCATCATTATTGATTAAACACATTTATAATCCCTGTCTTGGACAAAGAGTTAAAAATTTACCTTTGTTTCCCCATTTAAAAGGTTAAACCCCTAAGAAATGAAGACTGACCAGTGCATGGGGTCCTCCAGCTGTTTGCTGGCAGTGGATGCTTCAAAGGCAGGGGTAAAATCTCAAGGAGCAGATAGGCATGAGATACTGCATGAGACGTTACTTTTTAACTAACCTTTGGCAGTTAGTGAGTGGCTTAGTTCCTCAGGCATGAGTTTTATCCTCGCTAGTGTAACTTCACGCGATATTCCTATCATTCACAAACGTCTAAGCATTTTATGAATCTTCGAAAATGTTTTGTTGCAAGAATGCATCCTATGTAGTGAACATCACATATTTGATTAGGCATCAAGTAATACATAAAAATCCTTTTATTTGTTTTCAGTTAGTTGCTTTTTAATTTAATTTAACAGGTTGTCCTCCTTAGGTGCTCATAGATAGTGTATAATGCACAAAACATGCCTTGCCACCCTTCATTGTTTTCTATACTGCGCTTCTCTCTCTTCACTAAATTAATCTTAATCTTTTCAATCTCTCCTATGGAAATCTTTCCATGCCACAGTCATTATCTTTGTCTTTCTTTATACCTTTGTTTATCTCGGTTATATCCTTTTTGAGACAGTGGTGGGCAGACCTGAATGCGCTATTCAAGATCAGAATACATATTATCACATTTTCAGTATTTTTCCTGTGTGATGTTCTTTGATCCCCTCTGCTCATTGAGCAGACACTGTTACTGAGCTATCCAGATTGATGCCTGTATATTTGGGTTATTCACATTTTTTTTTTAATATTTAAAGAAGCAAGGGGATACTCATGAAGAAAAATATATAGGATAGTTATCTATAAATACCAATTTAACCCCCCTGGTGGGAAGAGTTAAATATGCACCTTTACTATTATTGAACCAGCATTATTGAAATTATTCCTTGGCACGGTTATATAATCACATAGGCACTACTTTGGATATTTTGAAGTCAAATCAAATGAGACAATTCCTTCCACTCATGAAACATGTCACTTGAACTTAGTTATGTTAATATGCATGCATTGCATGTCTGTACAGGGAATATTTCTATATGGCTATTGCATATCCACAGAGCTGTTTATTTCAGAGTTAAATGACTCACAATGAGTTACTAGTTTTATGCATTAAGGGCTAGCTGGAGTATCAAGGAACCACTCTCAGCATACATTTGTGAGGAAATATTTATAAAATATATTTCTTGCACCAGCAAGACTAAGAAGCAACCCACACTGCAAAAATGAAGACTAATGTACACAATTTATATATTAAAAAAAAAATCAAACCAAGGTTGGCTTTCCATTTAGCTCAGACCCCATCACTTTGAAGCCTCAGGTTTTGCTAACACGGGTGAACATTACACGCTCTTAACTCCTTCTTGTCTTTGCAGCTAGTAAACTGAGTGCTTTTGAACCTCTTCTTCACTGTCATGAAGCGTTCCTGAATTCCACCACCACACAGTTTGGTACATTCTGACCAAGCAGTCCATGGTCTCATCTTACAACCTAAAAATAAAAACATTCATCAATGCTATTTTTATCTAGTTTTTAATTTCTGCCTCCCTTAGTGTATGCATATCTAGAGTTGTGTATGGACATTCACAAACAATATTTTGTAGCACTTAAAGACTTGAACCAGGTCCAGTCAAGGCCTGAAGGTACAGTGGCAGGCGCTATGCAGACATGTTATTAAATCCCTGCTCCCAAATATTTTCATCTATTTGCTAAAACCTAGATTGTACTTAGCAGAGATGAGAAACAAACTCTCAGTAAAACAAGCACATAATAATCCCCTAAGTGCTAGCAGCATCACACATGATTTATCTATGCAATCTAACCTTAGGCACCCAAGTTTGAAAATACTGCTCCTCAGACAAGAGTGGCCTGAGCATTAGAAATCTGGTAGATATTTGGATCAGAATTCCCCCACTGGTGCTAGCTAAGAAGTTTATAGCTGGATCTAGGAGCAGATCTATCCAAAGTTCAAAGGTAATTGCAGCTGGAGGTTTTCAGTACTATTAACGTGGGGGGGGGGAGGGTCGGAGGAAATTCCTCCAAGCACTTGAGTGATTTTCAAATTTTTTGAGCTGAGCCCCACCCCCACCCCATCTCAGACAGATTGGGTGGTCTCCTGAGATGAATCAGGATAGCGGTGGCACTCTCTCCTCCTCCAAACAGAAGTCAAACTATGCCTGAAGCCTCTTTCCTCCTCACATGTGCTCTGAACATTTTACAGCATGTGGAGCAGGCGGCAGAAAGAAAAAGGTCGAGAACCCCTGGCATGCAAAAGCAACTTTCTGCCAGCTGAGTCTAATAGCTGGATGTTCCACAGCTCTTTGTTTGTATGGAAGGGCTTCGCTGAGAAAGAACAAACTATTCTTAGAGATGCACAGACATAATCCTTTTCCTTTTGAGAACAAGCTAAAGCTCTCCAGTCACAGTTTGTGATCTAAGCTTAGATCTGATCTTCAGCAGCGGCTTCTGGGGTAGGCGAAGCAGGTGCACGCCTAGGGCCCCATCGCCTGCTTCGCCTACCCCAAAAGCCGCATCTGCCTTGGTCAGCAGGAGGAGGAATTGGCTCATGGGGTCAGGGCCACATGGGTGGGCACTGGGACTGGAGGAGGGGAGGGCGAGGCAGTGGAAGGGGGGCTGGGGGCAAGGGGAACAGGGCCACAGAGGGGGGCCCCAGTGAGCTATAGGGGGCCACACAAAAGGCCATCGCCTAGGGCCCCTAATAGCCAAAGGCCGCCTCTGCTGATCTTCAATGCTGAAAGAAGAAAGCCAAGAACACAGACCAACTGTAAATTTGAGTTGAAGCTTTGCCTAGAATGTAACGCTGTTGCAGTGGAATGCTGCTGCTCACAGGCTTGTGCCTGGTATGAAATGAAGGAGTATTCTACGCCGTGTACACAACACATACCTGGATATAGCTCACCATCTACATCTGCCTTTGACAGTTCACTTCTCCGTTTCTCACGGGCCTCTTTCCAGCGCCTTTTCTCTATACCTGGACCTCTCAAACATTTTCTTATTCGGCATTTTTTACGTTGGACGGTTTCTGGGCACGAAGCCCCACCAAACTGTGGCTCCATTTTAATCATTCTTGTCCTGATCATATGACCTTTCCCACATGATTTATTGCATTCAGACCACTTGGACCACTCGGTTAATTCACAGTCTATGGCTGTAAAGGAGGAGAAATATTAGCAATTCTAACAAATCTTTAGGACCTAACCAGAAAATGTAGAAGAAACGTGGATTTGCCTAGTCAACTTTCACATGCAAAATACGTGAATGTGATTCAATGCGCTCAATCTTCAGAGGAAGTTTGGCAAGAACACACATTAAAAAGCAGTCAGGAGGAAAGACTTTGCATTAGCTACCAGTTCCTCAAGCATCCTGGGGAAAAAAGGAGCTGGAAGATCACCAACTTTAAAAAGGAATAGTCCTCTTCCTCCTTAAATGCTCTGCTCTGGAGGCAGGAAAGTAGGATTTGACCATCTACTTGTCTATTTTCAATAGTCTGCTGTGGAATTATGCACACCACCACAAATATCTGATGAGTAAAGATATTAAATAATGGTGTTCTGTATGTTGCATCTCTATAGGAACTGTTCTCCAAGAATCTCAAAGTATTTTACCAATGTAAATGAATCAAGTCTCATAAGTTGCATGATTTAAGAAAGTACTGTTATTCCCATTTTACAGTTGGGGAAATTGATGCACAGAGATTTTTAAATCATTTTTTTTACAGTCTCAGAATGAATCAGTGAAAGAGACAGGACCTAGAACTTAGATTTCCTGATTCAGAGTTCCACACTGTAGTAACAAGGTCATTCATACCCCCCCAAAAGTTCGCATTTATGACTTTTCAGCCTCAATTTAAAAATCAAACCCTCATGACTGACTAACAATTCAAAAAGAAGGAAGTAAATTTAGTTCAAAAGAGTGATATTTTTAAATTATTTAAGAAACACTCAATTACCAAATTGCATCATAAGACTTTATTTTTGCTGTTTTTAATATCAAATGCTGTCTCTGGATAAAAAGCTGCAGGTAGTTTGTAACACCTAGCTGGCAAAAGGCACATTAAGAATGTGCTCTATCACATCAATCAGCAAGGGCTTTCCATCTGTCTTGCTTTGCTTATGAAGAGCAAAACAGCTGGGAAGTGGTATTAAGAGTACCACATGAGGGGAATCCCCGTATATGGCTCTGTATATACCCTTTGGCCTAGTGGGTAGGAATGTGGCTGGAGGGGAAAGATGTTGGACATGAGAGTGTTCTCGTGTGATTCTCAGCTGGTAGAGCAGTCCTTAGGGGCTATTCTAGGTAGCACAATTGAAAACAGCTTATGAGCTGCTCTATTTAACACTGTCCTCCACCCCAGATCATGGAAACAAGAGCATGTTTTTAAGCAATCCTGCCCTGGAGTGCTGCACTTGAACCAACTCGAAGGACCAACCTTTTACTTGCTTACTGCTGGAGAGAATGAGTGAAATTGTGCATTTGGAAAAAAGCATGGTTTTACTAAACATAGGTCAACTCTTTACCAGCCTGCCCCTGGCCTTGAGCTGCATAGGTTGAACTAACTTCCAATATCACCTGAACTATTCATGGACTAAACCGTGTTTTGCCAATGTCCTCCTCACCCGCAAGCTAGGTAGTGGTTTCTCATGGCCTATGACAGTGTGTGAGTTCAGTACTCAGGACCCACCATCCAAAAAAAATCACACCAACAATTGGCAATAACCCCAAAACCAGACTTCAGCACGAAACTGTAGAGCTGGAACTCATAAGCAAACTTCATCCAATCAGACTGGGTCTGAATAGGGACTTGGAATGGTTACCTCATTACAAAAAGTAATTGTCCCTGTTTACACATTCTCACCTTCTAATCAACTGGTGTGAATGGGCCTCATCTACCCTAACTGAATTGACTTTGTTAGCACTTGCCTTCCCCACTGTTATGTTTCTCAACCTTGCAAGCATACATATATCTTCTAACTGTAGTTTCCACTTTATACATCTGATGAAGTGGGTTGCAGCCCATGAAAGCTGATGCCTGAAGAAATGTGTTGGTCTTTAAGGTGCCAAAGGACTTTCATTGCCAACTTATTGACAATTTCAGAGGAGTAGTCACGTTAGTCTGTATATAGCAAAAACAATAACACCTTTATCGGTAGACTCAGCCGAAGCCAAGAATCATGGTCTTGGAAACCGAGATAATCTTCTACCCCTCTGAGTTAAAGATACAACATGAGGGGTTGCTGCTTCCCAGCTAGAACTTGCTCTAAATAGGAGAATGTCTGCAGTGTTTCTGAACTGGCATTTAATTGGCACAAAGACGCTCATGGGCATGTTGTAATATTTCATAACAACAAAGATAAGCAGGGAGAATCTAAGTATACAGTGTAAAAAGAACAGTTAACAAGGAGCTAAGAAGTGGCATGAAAAGATGGTAAGGGGCTCAGTTTTGACCAAATGTGGTACATAGGTAGGATTCGAGTGAAAGGCACTGGGCATGTAAGCAGTGTCCTTTCTATCTCAGGTATTAGGTGAGGGTAACTTTACATGGATTGGAGAACCTGTGAGGATGAAGCACATTGGATATTTCAATAAATAGCTATTGCTCATTTTAGTGTATTCTCAAACATGCATATATTTGTTATGAACCAGCAGGTCACACAATACTTATTTGTTTTCGATGAGTAGCAGGAAAGTCTGATGTAGCTCACTGAATATATAACAAGAAGTCCACCAGCACACAGAACAGTCCCTTAGGTACCCACAGTGCCTTTTGGGGATGTCTTGGTAGAGAGGGGTTTCCTCTGCCACAGGGATTACCGTATGGGGCAGCCTATCTTCCCCATGACGGGCCTGTTGTCTCTCCCAGCTGACAGTACCTGTCACAGGGCCTCAATCAGCTGTGGAGACCTCTCAAAGTCCTTCATGCTGGACATGCTCAGCATCTTTCAGATTGCATTCCCATGGACTCAGAGAGGAGGAATTACAGACTTTCTCCCTATTGCCCCAAGGGGGTAGCACAGCCACAGAGGTGTATAGCTGTACAACTACTCCTGGGGAGGCAGGCTCACCATCTGGGTTCAGTGCAGCACTCAGTAGGCCTCGAGCAGAACCACCACAGCTGTGGCCAAGGTCCCTCGCACAGGCAAAGCCCAGGACCAGACTTTGAGGCTTAGGCTCTGTCTACACTGTGAGGTAGGCATGTGAGTCTCAGCTTGCGTAGACATCCTTGTGCTCGCTCTCATAGAGCTAGTACACTAAAAACAGTAATGTGGCTGTGGTAGCATGGGCCAGCCAGGCTGAAAGCAACCTATTCGAACGGTGTAAGTGTGTACCCAGCACTGTGCGCTACCGCTC
Source organism: Pelusios castaneus (assembly GCA_007922175.1). Lineage (NCBI taxonomy): Eukaryota > Metazoa > Chordata > Testudines > Pelomedusidae > Pelusios > Pelusios castaneus. The sequence continues at coordinate 29,985,494 of ML685785.1, read as the reverse complement.
GCTGCTGCCCATAATATGGCAGCTGCGTTATTTTTATCTCAGTGAGTACCAGCATGAGTATATTGACACACGCTGGGAATTAGCCTTAGCTCATAGCTCAGTCTGCAGAACATAGGATATTAGTCTTTCCATTTCAGACGAGTTCCTGCACTTACGGCACTCTGGAAGCATGCACTTCTCCACTTGCTCCAGCTCCTCATTACAGTCTCCAAGCTCGGCTGCAGATTTCAGCATCCTCTGCCGGGTCCTCATTCCTTTCCCACAAGTTACACTGCAGTCACTCCATTCAGACCAAGGGGAGAGCATACAGGGAATGGTGTCTAGTGTATGAAAAGAATGATTAGCACAGATAATAAACCCCCAGTATGCCGACAAGTTCTATAAACACAAAGCTTTGAAGGAATTAATATAGAAAATGTCAGCGTTTGAAGAAGGGAAGCAGCCACTATATTTTGTATTTTGCTTAGCTTCAATAAAACAAAAAGCAAGTTAACTTGATTTTTCTACAAAAACTCAGATGAAACCTACTTTGTTTTTCTATTAAAAACATTTCTTTGCAAACTTTTTCCCATTTAGTTTCTGCAGAGACCTAATGCACAAGGATCAAAATATTTCAAGAAAGGTACTCTGGACCCCATTGAAAACAAGAACTACCTCTGAGAAATCCTGATCTTGTGAAATTGATAACAGTCTGATTCCAAACAAAAGAACTCATCATGGGTATTTCACTCAAAACTTTTGACTCTTTTACAGAAACAATAATTACTTAAGGCAGTGCATATTCCATTACCAAGTATTCATGGCTGCCCACAGGTATTTTGTTAATATACATGTATATACCACCTGGCAAGATACTGTGATATTCTAAAATCATTGCTTTGAAAAATTAGTACAGTCATAGCAGTGAATAATTTTTCTGGAACAGATATGTCTTCCTTTGGGTGGCAATGATACCAAATGTATGTTCTCTTGAGGCAGGCACTCTAGCGCAGGGAAAAATTGGGAATATTTCCTGTTAGATACATTCTTTGATGTGTTCAAGCAATGTGTCATAAGAATTGTGATACTTCTGTGCATGACAGATGGATTGTAGATACTTACGGCACTCTGGCATCATGCATTTCTCTGCTTCTGTAGTTTCTGTGTTGCACATGGATCCATCGGCTGGAGTCATCTTAATCATTCTATGTCGCTTTTTCATTCCCATTCCACAGCTAGCGCTGCATTCATCCCACTCTCCCCATTCTGTCACAAGGCAGCTACTAGGAGCTATTTATAATGTAAGGAGAAAAAATCACTAATAGTACTCATTTAAGAAACGGGTCATTTATTGCTTCTCTTACTGATTGGATTTTGCAAAGCTAAATGAAATACTTACAACACTCCTCATTTACAATACATTTTTCGGTTTCTTCAGTAGGTACTTTGCACATAGAACCGTCTTCAGGAAATTGTTTCACGTATCTCTCTCTAGATCGCATTCCCATTCCACAGGAAATACTACAAGGGGACCATGTAATCCATTCAGACATCATGCATGTAGAACCATCTAAAATACAGAGGAGAATTTCAATTACCGACGTTGAGATTGCCACCTATATGCCTGATAAATCTCATCCATCAAGAGGTCTCTATCCCCCTCTGTTTTCAGGCATCTATATTTCTGTTTATCCAGTTTATCTTTTCTTCCTCCTGCCTTATTCTTTCTTTTTCCTCACTTCACTCCTTTCTTCTTGCTAATCCTCCTTTACCTTCAAACAATGTTCCCTCTAAGCTCATGATGCAGCTGAGCAAGTTATGGTACTCATTGAGCGGTAGTTTGTGAGGCATGGGCAACATTTTTTTTGGCGCCAAAAGCATTAGCATGCCTAAGTACCTTACTGCAAAAGAAATGCATAGATGTTGTCTTTTCATTCAAACGTTAATAAAAATGTTAAACCTAAATACTGTACTTTTATTAATGTACTAAACCAATGTGAGATGATGACACTTGCTGCTTATCTAACCTCTACCAGCTGGGGAGAAGAGACATGGGGCCAGGTAACCTCACTACAGTCAGTTATAATAGCAACCTGTTAGGAGGATGGCTCTGATGCCGTAACAGTAGAGCTATCTGACCTTTGATCTCGGAATTAAATGTGGCCACTCTGAGGGCCGTAAACTAACCAGTAGAGAGTCCTTAGTAGCTTTTGATTAATGAAATGATCCCTCATCTGGCTACTAATAAAGCTATGATGTTGGTGTTTAGAATTACTATCCACTTCCCTCCTGCCCCAGGCCTTTTAATTTAGTGGGGTGGGGGGGTTGTTTTGTTTTTATATTACTGTCATTGCTGTAACTTTGAGAAAAGTTGGATGGTGTTGGAATATGATGATGAAATTGTTAGACTGTGCTATTTTGTTACCCTGTATTATCCATATAACTATAAACATGCACACATATAATTAAATCATTTTTAGGTAGATCAATTCATGAATTAAATATATCTAAACAACCACAAGAAAATAATTTTAGAAAAAAGCAATTAGTGTCTGAAGATATTTCTTAATAACCCTTGAAAATATTTTCTGGAATATACACACTTTTAGAGATGACAAATATAAATATGTGTGTCAAACTGAGCAATCACTTATAGATTTTACAGCCCTGTAGCTCATCTTCTAACTGAACTCATAACTCTTGATCTTCAGAAATGGATATCAGTTTGCTGTTAAAATCAAGTTACATTCATAACTTAACAGCATCATCACCAGAAGATCTTTAATTTAGAAGTAAATGAGGCTTTGTCCCAAATTTCCTGGAAGAGGTTCTGTAGGGGCAGTGGGGTAGGGAGAAGGGACACGGGGATCATCAGGCTAGGGAGAAGAGACCCAGGGATCATCGGGCTAGGAAGAAGGGAGAAGAAACGTGTTGATCATCGGGCTGGGGAGAAGCGAGAAGAGATGTGGGGATCATCGGGCTGGGGAGATAGGAGAAGAGACACGGGGATCATTAGGCGGGGGAGAAATGACGCTGGGTCGGGCTGAGGAGAAGAGACTCGGGATTGGGCTGTGCGGGCCTCCATGATTGGTGCGCGGGAATGAGACAGCTGCTGTGCGGCCGTGCACCCGTGTAGTCAGAGGGAACATAGCCTTTAAACATCCACTCAAACAGCCTATTGAGTTGCAACAGTGAACACAGAAGGCCATGTTTTCTTAGGGGTCTCCATATATTTCTACATGGGTGTCTGCAGTTTTGAACACACAAACACTTATGTATGCACAACCATCATCCCGTATACCCATAGACAGGATCATGAAGCAGAAATAGATGGTTTGGCCTCCAAGCAAAGGTTAAAATGGGATCCCCTGAAAAATGTTAAAAGTTCATCTCCTTCACTCTTTCCTGTCTGTTACCTTCATCACTACAACCTGGGCCCATGCATGGCTGAAAATCCTGGGTATCTGGACAAGGTACACTGAGGTCCAGCTGGGCTTTAAGCATTCTCTGCCTCATCCTCTTCCCTTTATCACAAGTGGAGGAGCTGCAGGCTGACCACGGGGACCAGTTTGAGTAAATGCAAGTCTCAGGGGTGTCATCTAAAATCAATAAAGAGCAGAACATGTCAACATTGAGTCAATCTTCATTTATTGCCCTTCACCTGGTTGGTGACTGCATGAGATGCTTAGCGTTGTAGGTTCCTTGCTTGTTAATAAAGCTTTTCACTGTTTTAAATTCTTAATCTGAAGAAAAAGAATTGCCCATCCCACTCCATGGGTACCTTTGATGCTACCTTGAATGCCTCCTTTTGTTAAGATACTGAAAAGTTTGTGTTTTTTAATTTCTGCCAGATCATCATCTATACTATACATTTCTAACAGATGGGACAACTATTGCCCAACTTCTGTGGGCATCATGTTTGCTCTGTGCAGGATGGAAGGCTAGAGACACAACACAAAGAATGGAAAACTGCATCGCTGACTTTCAGTGAGTCTTCTGCTCTTACGTCACTTACATGCTTTTTCCAGAGGGGTAGCCGTGTTAGTATGTGTATAGCAAAAACTACAAGAGTCCTGTGCCATCTTAAAGACTAACAAATTTCTTCAAGCACAAGCTTTCATGGGCTCCAACCCACTTCATCAGATGCATGAAGTGAAAACTACAGTTGAGAGGTGTATATACACATGCCAGGGTGAAGGAGGGCAAATGTTAGCAAAGTCAATTCAGTTAGGGTAGATGAGGCCCATTCACACCAGTTGATTAGAAGGTGAGAATGTCTGAACAGGGACAATTATTTTTTGTAATGTGCTAGCCATTCTAAGTCCCTATTCAGATCCAGTCTGATTGTGTCAAGTTTGCAAATCAGTCTAGCTCTGCAATTTCACACTGCAGTCTATTTTTGAAGTTCTTTTGTTGAAGTAAGAAATGTGTTAGTCTTTAAGGTGCCATAGGACTCTCATGGTTTTTTTTAAGTGTTTTGAGAATCTCACCCATTGTTGCCAGTTCTTTAGGCATTCAAGTTAGAAATGATGCTGCATGAGCTGTTTTTGTGTTTTTAATAGTGTACCAATAAAGACATAAAGACAGGAAAGACACAGGCACAGCACTGGAATATGAAATAAAATCTCATAGCAAAACTTAATTAAAAAGTACCTTCTTCTTTTTCTTCTGGAACAAGATCTGCTACAATATCATCCACATTATCCGGGATGATATTGCACTGCTCTCCCTGCAAAGAAAGAGTGGTAAATATTTAAATTAGGAAAATAATATGAATAATCCCATAGGTGTCAGGATATCAAATTAGCTGCTGAGAGCTATACAATAACACAAGCACTGTTTGTGTTTCAGTACCTTAATAGTGTAAAACTACAGATTTGCAGCTATTTATGCCTGTGTGCAGCAGGGTGAGACAAAGCCGATAACTCATTCAATTCCAATAAGGCAGAAATGTTGCATACACATTGTCCTGGGCTTCTGCACAGAAGGGAATTTCAACTCCAGAGAATTTAAAATATAGGCAAGAAATAGCAACAAGTTACATAGGTTGGGATTTCCGAAAACAGGCGTATACATCTGAGGAAACTAAACTGAGACACTGATATTCAATGAGAAGGCGAAACTTTGCTAGAAAAAAAAATGTACATAGAAACCCTGGGTGACAGTACACAGCAAAGGAAAATCACTGCAGTTTCATTTCATACAGAAACAATAAGACTGCTGATGCAGGGGCATCACTTCACAAAGAAAGGGTACTAATGGCATCTCTGATTACATGAGTGGTGAGTTTACAGCTATAAAGCTCTATACAGTTTAGGATCACTAACTGAGTTCAATACATTGGGAGAAATTTGGAGAAGAGCAAGCTCAGGGATTAAAGGTCTGCATATATTCTTCGGAGGAAAGATAAAACATGTCGATGACCAAATCGTAACTAAGACTTGCAGATTTGAATCTGTGTCCTTATGGTTCTGAATCACAGTGAAGACGGAACAAAATAGGAATAAAACCAGAAAGAGGTGACGTGTTTAGGAGGATCCCTTGTGGAATAAAAAGGATAAATAGGATGAAACGAAGCCGAAGAAAATGTAGCTTGAGTATCAGGAATCATTCCTTAACACAGGGATCCACAAGAGCATGGAATAATTTACCAAGGGAAATACAGTAGAACCTCAGTGTTACGAACACCACAGTTACAAACTGACTAGTGGTTCACTAGTGGTCAGGCAGAAATGGAGACAGAAGAAACAAACAAACAAAAAACCCAAATACAGTTCAGTGCTGTGTTAAATGTAAAATACTAAATAAATTAATTAATTAAATAAAATAAAGGGGAAAGAAACATTCTTCTTTTGCATAGTAAAGTTTTAAAGCTGTATTAAAGTCAATGTTCATTTATAAACTTTTGAAAGAACAACCACAATGTTTGGTTCAGAGTTATGAACAACCTCCATTCCTAAGGCATTTGTACCGCTAATGTTCTACCATAATACAAGGTCTATCGCTTGAATCATTTAAAAGTTGAGTCGGCAAAGAACTGGAGAATAAACTGTCGGGTTCCATTCTGCATTGCCAATGGACTAACTTATCTGATTTACCATGTTAGGTTTTCCTATATGGAAGTCTCTAATTTCCATGCTCCTATGAAAAAGAGAATTACTTAAATATGTAGTGCTGGAAGTTTCTATCAGCATGAGAAGCAGTATATTAAAAGGGTTTCAAGACTTAAAGGGCAGCTGTAAAATAATTTCATTTTTCTTGCTGTCTTTTAGCATTTTATATTGTTACCTTTCGTGCAATTCTCTCAATGACAACTCTGGCCACCACTGCGATAGATCCTCCTTCTGGATCATAAAAGGGACTTTGAGGGTGATCAAGGCTTGTTAGTGGTCTTATCTTCTCTTGAGGAATTGTAGGTTTGTTGGGTGACTGTAATCAGAAAGACACAGATACAAATGTAGATTTTAAAAAAGGCATAAAACACGTGGATTCAACATAATGCAATTCATCTACAGATATTAGCACTGTGGATGGAAGAGATGAGCCCAAAGACATCCACCTGGAAACCTAATTTCCATCAGTGGCTGTGGATGAAGGCTGAACATGTTTAAACATGAGCATGTTTAAAATGACAAGTAAGAAACAAACAATTCAATGTTATTTCTTTAGCGGAGTTTAAAGCTTCAAGACTTGTTTTAAGTTTTGTGATCCATAAATGACCCTTAGTAATTATTTCTTTTAAAAAGATAAGTAAATAAACAACATTTTTAATGAAGTTATTTCCTCTCTGTATAGAAAGCTGGACAAACACTAGCACTGAAGATAGACAAATTTTGCTTAATTGTTTACCTGTGAGATATATTTAGGTTACTGCACTTGAGACCAGTTTAGGAGCAATGCTAGGCTATTTGCTATGCTATGATATTCAGGATGCTATTTCCTCTCTTGCAGGTTAAGGACAAAATCCTACTCTTACTATTAGAGTCATGGGAGGTGGGGAGGTCTGGAAGTCAGGTGCCACAGTGAATCCCAGATAAACCGTACTAGGTAAGACCCACCAGAGGGAAGCCAGGACAGAGGGATGGAAAGGGACATGAGATGTGGTGAATCTTTTGTGCACTGGATGGGGTAGTAGCTAGTCCCCCAACTCAGCATGCTTTTTGTGTTGTCTTGTATTCTTGCTGTGCTGCAGTAGGAAGAAACTGCTCACTTTCTTATAGCAGACAGCAGGCTTTAGCCTTTATTTTGCAGTTTATGGGGTGTCAGAAGGGGAAGAAAAAACATAAGCACTTTCTCCACCTGCTACATGCTTACATGGTAGATGTGCAAAACCAGGTAGAGTAAGAATATAGATTTTAAAGGCAAATCCACCCTACTTCCTTGCCCTTGACATTTTAAATGCGTAATTGTAATTCCTGAAGTCTTATTTTATATTACAATACATTGTAGCCAACAACAGCTGGGAGCAGCAAAACCTCACTGACTTTGTTACATTTTGAATAGCTTGTTAATGGACTGATCCTGAGTTAGTGTAAATATCCATAGCTTCATTGGTATCTGTAGGGCTATGACAATTTACACCTGTGTCCTGCATTCTAAGTACTTTATCTTTCTTTTCCTTCCAAATATCTTTGTTTTGATTATGTCAGATACCAGGTGATAGGAGAGAGGCTTTGTGAGCAAGAAATCTTGCTTGAAAAAGTTATAAGAGTAGGCAGAAAGTTTGTATTTTGAAAAGCAGGCCATATAAATGTATGATGGTCTGGGCAAAAGTATTTGGAGAACGAATAGGCATACCACATTAAAATCTATTCTGTATGCACATTATTGTTTGCTGCTGTCATATATACTGAATGCAACTCATAGCTAAAATAAAAACCAAACCACCCCTGATGTCTCCTGTTGATCCCTAGCTAGTGTCTGACATACTTTAAAGTTTACCTGGCCATGCTCAGAATGCTCTTCCAGGTCAGAATTATTTCAGAACAGTGGTGATTCCTGAGCTGAGAAAACAAGCCAAATGGTTTGCTTTCCATAGAATTGAATTGCATACAGTCCTGCAGTAAGCCTCAAGACAAAAACCATGGAATGGTTAAAATGGAATGGGGGCTGCTTTTTTCCCCATTCATGGAAGTTTGTTTTGTTTTACACCTGAGATAAGTCAAGAAATCAGCAATAAAAACTTTATAGACCATTCGTCAACCTAACCACTTTTGGGGCATTTATAACATGAAATATGAGCATGATTGGTTATTTGTATTATGGTTATGCTTAGAAGTCCCAGTGGAGTTTGGAGCCCTATTGTGCTGGGAAGCATACAAACTTACAGCGAGAGACATGACTAATAAAAGGCAAGGTGAAAAGAACAAAAATCTTCAGATTTTCACCTGTATGTGCTGCTTTAATTACAAACTTATTTAATTATTTATTTAAAAAAACCAACTGCCTTCTATAAATTATTAGTCTGTATTTGGTAATGAAATTTGGTATAAATTATTAGTCTATATTTGGTAATGATACCTTCTTAAACAAGAAGCCTAGGGTTTTATAGTTAGTGGATTTCATTTCATCTTATTGTTGGGCCATGAGTATAGTTTACAGCCAGATGGCAGGAGAGACACATAAGGAAAAGCACATTTTGTTTTAGCAATTTATGAGTGGAAAGTAATCTCCTGATTGCTTTGCTCTGCCACAGAAGACACAAATCTTCTACTTGATGCATACATTATTTTTGGTTGTTTGTTTTGCCAGACAGATAATTTGCTGTATTGCAAACACAATAACAGAGGCAACAGTGTAAGAACAGCAAAAAAACCGAGAGTCCGGTGGCACCTTATAGACTAACAGATTTCTTTGGGCATAAGCTTTCCTGGGCTATAACCCACTTTGGCAGCTGACATCAGATGCATCTGACGAAGTGGGTTATAACCCACAAAAGCTTATGCTCGAAGAAATCTGTTGGTCGCTAAGGTGCCACAGGACTCTCGTTGCTTTCGCTGTATACAGACTAACATGGCTACCCCTCTGGAAATTTCTATAGTGTAAGAACAGAAGAATGGCATGAAGAAGACACTGCACTTGAAAAATAATTCTGGTGAGAAGTGGAAAGTCAGGTCCATGGAGACACAAACATAGAGGAATCAACCAAAAAATCTCTGCCTTACCTTTTCTTTCTGTACATTATCATTTAGGTAGTAGTAGTTTGATCCCTCCACAACACGATATACAAGTCAGCCAAAACTTTAATGCTTTTAGTCCTCTGCTATTCTTATTCACATATTTCTCAGGAATCTTATCTTGTCCATTCATTTACTGCACAAGTCCCCTGTTCCCAGTCATAATTTCTCTGCAGACCTTTAGATGGTTCCTTATTCTTACCTTGTGCCTTCGCCCAGGCTGTTATTTTCTTTTTGATTCTCTTGTTTTCCAATATTTGAAACCGTTTTCATAGCTACTTATCTTTGCTTCTGTGGAGCAAAAATCTTTAGGGGTGATACAGCTGGCTTTTGTTCAGCTTTTGCTGTCCGAATCTGTATTAGCTCCATACACCATCCCACACATGCTGCAAACCCCTCTCTTTAATATACTCACAGCTTGATATATAGTAAATATTATATTCTTTCCTTGCTGGTATGGATTTTGCAATAGTTAAGAATATAAGAATGACCATAATGGATCAGACCAATGGTCCATCTAGCCCAGTATCCTGTCTTCCAACAGAGGGTGGTGCTAGATGCTTCAGAGGAATGAACAGAACACACAGCAATTATGAAATGATCCATCCTCTGTTGTCAAGTCCCAGCCTGTGGCAGTCAGCAATTTAGGGACACCCAGAGCATGGGATTGATACATCTGTATTTCATTTTGTGCTGTATTTCCGAGTGACAATCCAGATAGGATGGAAGCAGCAATAAGCCTGCTTAATGACTTATTTAGGGAACTCAAAGGTACAGTAAACCCAGGGAAAGAAGCCAGGGGCTCTACCTTATGAGTTACTAGGACTTACCCAAGTGACTCTAGACTCCACCTTGTTTCTGTGACTTTCCACAATCACATGACAAATAGACATAAAAGGCAGCTGCTTCATCCCATGTTGTGTTCATTCCTGTTTCCCACCTCTGTATCAACTCATCTACAACTGAAACTATGACTAAGACCCATCGAAGTACTGGATGTATGCTAGAGGGCCTGTACAAGCCTGCAAACTACACAGTTTTACTGAAAACCTGACAGATATGGACTTTTGAATAATTTGTATGTATCTGACTGCTTTAATCATATGACATATCTCATCTTATTTGTTCTTTTATAATAAACCTTTAGTTTTAATTACTAAAGGATTGGCTGTCAGTGTGGTCTTCTGGGTAAGATCCAAACATATTGATCTGGCAATGTGGCTGACCCTTTGGTAAAGGGAATAGAATTGTAATTACTTATCCCTTTACTGAACCTAGTGGTCAGTTGGGGCCTGAGACTGAAATACAATCAGGAGGCTGTGTAACTTCTTGATAATCAGTGTGGGGGATCAGAAGCACAGACTGATCAGTGAATTTACTGTAGTGTTAGCCTATTTTGGGATAATCTGCTCTCTTTTTCCAGTCTGCCTTAACCTTGGCATTTTGGGGGGTACCTTAGGGTTACACCTATAATCATTTTTGTTGGCCTTCTCTGTACTTTTTCCAATTCTCATGTATCTCTTTTTGAGATGGGATGACCACTACTGCAAGCAGCATTCCAGATGTGAGCAGACCATGGATTTATATAGTGGCATTATATTTTCTGAATTATTTTCTATCCCTTTCCTAATGGTTCCTAATATTCTGTTAGCTTCTTGACTGCCACTGCACATTGAACAGATGTTTTCAGAGACCTATCAATGATGACTCCAAGATCTCTTTCTTGACGGGTAGCAGCTAATTCAGACCCCATTGTTTTGTGTATATATATTTGGGATTATGTTTTCCATTGTAAATGACTCTGTATTTATCAACTCTGAATTTCATTTGCCATTTTATTGTCCAGTCACTCAGTTTTGTGAGATCCCTTTGTAACTGTCAGTCAGCTTTATACTTAACTCTATTAATTTCATATTGTCTGCAATCTTTGCCACCTCATTGTTTACCTCCTTTCTGGATCATTTATGAATGTGTTGATGAGCACTAGTCCCAGTACAGATCCTCGACAGACTCCTCTATTTACCTCTCCGTACTGTGAAAACTGATCGTTTATTCCTACCAGTTATCGAGTTATCAGAGGACCTTCCCTCTTATCCCATGACTGCTTACTTCGCCTAAGAGCCTTTGGTGAGGGACCTTATAAAAAGGTTTCTGAAAGTTCAGATACACTATATCCACTGAATAACCCTTGCCCACATTTTTTGACCCCATCACATAATTCTAATAGATTGGTGATACATGATTTCCCTTTACAAAAGCCATGTTGACTCTTCTGTAACGTATCATGTTCATGTATGTTCTGATAACTTTGTTCTTTACTACAGTTTCAGACAATTTGCCTGGTACTAAAGTTAGGCTTATCAACCTGTAATTGCCAGGATCAACTCTGTAGCCTCTTTTTAAGTTAGGTGTTACATTGGTTATCTTCCAGTCATCTGGTTCAGAGGCTGGTTTAAGCAATAAATTACAGTTAGCAGTTCTGTAGTTTCATATTTGAGTGTATTCAGAACTCCTGGATGAATACCATCTGGTCCTGATGACTTATTACTGTTTAATTTATCAATTTGTTCCCAAATCTTCTGGCTCAGGTGTGCGGATCTCTCTCATATCCTCTGGAATGAAGATCAATCCAAAGAATTCATTTAGATTTTCCACAATGGCCTTGTCTTCCTTCAGCGATACTTCAGTGCCTCAATCATCCAGTGGCCCCACTGATTGTTTGGCAGGCTTCTTTCAGCCAAATAATTGCTTTTACCATACTATATTTTTCAATGTCCCAATTTAATTGAGTTAAATATGCCCCCTGGGATTTTTGATGGGAACTGGGTTAGTCTTCACGCTTGTTCAGAACTTGAGTACTTATCCATGTCTAACTTTTAGAAAACTGATTTCTCATTTTTCTTCAGAGAATGGGGCTCATCAGTGCACAACAATGTTACAGGAAGTACCTAAGAGCTTAGATTAGGGGAAATCAGGAAAAATAAAGGACAGCAATTGTTAGTTAGCAATATCTGTTCCAACTGCCTTTCATTTTCCTATAAATGAAATGATTTGCAGAATATCAAGAGCTTTTCACATAATTGTGGATTATTAGCCTTCATTCTTAACAGCTATGTTCATTAAAGTAGATCTTATGTTTTAAAGCTATTATAAATACTCCAAATACCTCATAGGTAACCCCACTATCGGTACCAGCATCCCATGGTATCAGATCTTGAACGACTTTCTGAACCCAGCCACAGTCCTTGGTGCAAAGGTCTTCAGCTGAGAGGCCTACATTCCAGTCAGGACTGGGGCCCAGCATGGTGAGGAAAGACATCAGGTGACGAGTCCTGTCCACAGAAAATTCAGCAGAGGGAGCAGCTCTCCTGCAAATAAGAAACAGGAAGACAGAGTTAACCACTGAAGTAAAGTTTGCTAGTTGAGCAGCATTGAGATTTGTGCTTTAAATGGAGAAAGAATTAGTCATCACAGACTCAACAGTCATCACAAAGTCAACGTATATCTGAAATCTAGAAATAAATAGAGAGATGTGATAGGGTGAAGATATGACATAAACACACACTACATGGATGTTTATGATTTATTGTGGTATGCAATGTGGCAAGTGTCTCTATCAGAGCCTGTAACAAAAAAAGCCTTGTCAAAGGGTTCTAATATACCATAACAAATAAAAAATGTTGAGCAACATAATAGGAACTACCATGAAGTAATATTCATTTTTTGTCAGAATATTTTTAACCAATGTACAGTGGCTTCAATTATAAAAAGGCAACTAAAAAACCCAAAACAATTAATTAGATTTTAATACTCATATAAATAAAAGATTGATGGCACTGGCTAAACCCAGAGAATAATGCAGCCAGGCATTGTGCAAGATTCTACTAATATACGTCAATGACGATATGTAAGTACCCCTACTTGTCCAGTCCTTGCCAAAAATTCTTTCAAGGAGAGAATGTTAATCAAATGGTACTCTGTCATGTAGACTAATAGCTATCAAATTACTACTCAACTGAAAATGAAAACCAAATCTGAACTGAGAGCTCTATTTACAAGTGAAAAACTAAAGTATTAACTCATTGTGCCATCTTTCCTATGAACAGCAACTGCTGGGTTACTTTACATATACTTTTTCTTACTAGTGACTATGTCCCAAATCTGGCAATTCTATGCAGTCAAACATCATTCTGACATGGGGGGGGGGCAGGAGAGGTGGGAGGTTTTCATGCATTTACATGCTTGATATTAATGCAGACTCTTCTCTTCCCCCTCATTCCTATACCAAAGTAATCGCTGTTTTATGGGCATTTGAAGACTACAAAATATTTTTACTCTAAGTTTTGTTACTCTTCTTCAGCCTGCCTTTCTGTCTTGGGCAAAATCCAAGCACACTGCATTTCTTCCCCAGTCAGTGGGAGTTTATACTTTATCCACTGGTGCTCCCATTACTGAAAAAGACCGTAGTGACTAATTGTGTATATTTCCCCTAAATTTTTATGCAGTTCCTAGAACACCCAGTATATTAAGAATCAGAACAGACCAAACTAAAACTTTTCTCTATTGCTTTTCTTTAAGTATACATGGTTCAGAACTCAAGGTTCAATCCTGGCTGTCCAAGTTAGGGTGCCCAGTTCCACATTTGAGAACCCAGTTGCAGACATGGATGTCCTAACATCAGATGTGGAGTCCCAAGTTTCTTTACCTCAAGAAAATTGATAGTAATATGTTTGGTCTGGGTTGTTCTTAGTCCTGAACCCATAGAGCTGTTCATATGCTATTGTTTTATGGCATAAAGTGTTTGTTGAAATGCTTATAGACACCAAACAGAAAACTTCCTGTCTGTCTAGTGAAATATCCAAGGCTATGTCTACACTACAAAAAGTTAGGTCGACTTTGTTAAGTCGACCTAAAGTTGACCTTATTAGGTCGACTTAACAAAGTGCTTCCCCTGAATGGGGACTTAGTATGTCGACCTAACTGCCCTTAGGTCGACCTAATAAAGTGGACTTAAGAGTCCACACTGTGCTTAGGTCAACCTAAGGAGTCAACCTAAGGGTTTGGTTGACCGAATCGGCGGTTCTTATTAAGTCGACCTAAGCTTTCATTAAGTCGACAAGGAATTTCTTAAGTCGACTTAATGAAAGCCTGGTGTGGACAGGGACTAAGTTAGGTCGACTTAAGCCTCCTTAAGTTGACCTAACTTTCAAGTGTAGCCATAGCCCAAGTGCTTTATTAAGGGCTGGTTTCATAAGCCCTGACTCTTGTTAGGTAACACTGCATATTGACTTGTTTTTTTAAAGATACTATTCAATGTGAGTAAATGTATCAGAATCTGGTCTGAATCAAATATTTTTGATAAAATATTTCTGTAAATCCTATGGTATCAATCATGCAAACAACCTGAATACTGAAATAACTGAGGTAATCTCATCTACTGCATTTATCCAGGGCAAAATTGGAAAGTTTTAAAGGCAAGCACTATACAGTTTAACTAATGAATATATGACCATTTTGTGCCAAACTTGTCACTTTGTCTTTGGCTTTCTTTCATTTCAGGTCCTGATGGAGGCACATGCTCACATGCTCTTCAGAGGCAGACAACAATGAGAAGTAGACACTTTCCTACTGACTGAAGACAGATGATTAGAAATCCACAACAAAGGATACTTTAGACACATTTTGATGGAAACCTTTTGTAAATTGCTATTCCCTGTTATAGGTTCATGGCAGTAGAGCTGGATCTTTGTTTGAATTCACTGTTAGAAAAGTAAATATTAATCATGTTCTCAAAATATAAAATCAATCAACTGTGCCTTTGAGTCTAACTAAATCAATATTGAACATGTGTATAAGCCCTTGTGAACACTTTGCTAGTAAGATATTTGCTTTTTTTAAACAGATTTCTGTTATTTCATACATACTGTATAATATTATTTAATAATAATATTTAGCACTTCATCTGCAAAGCCCTTTTACAAACATTCATTATGCTTCACTCAACTCCACTGGGCAGTGTTGTATACCTCAGAGCATTAGTATCAAAGAATAGGAATTGTGAAGATGGTATAAAGTGAAGACTCTAACTAGCTGCTACTGTATGTGGAAAACTGTGAGCTCTGGAATGCTTAAGATATTTTGATAAACCAAAAATCAGTATATATGAGATAATTGTCATGCCTATACTTCCGAACAGGTTAGAATGCTGGAAATATAATGAACAAAAGATTTGAGTACCGACATGAACTGGCTGAGTGGAATACTGATTGTTTCAAGACTGCAGAAAATAAAAAATGAAGAGATAAGAAAGTAGCTAGGGTAAGAAGTAATGCTTTTATGGTAGGTGATTCAAAAAAGATGTCTACGATGGACATGTATGGACTTGGAAAAAATGCCGTACATGCCAGTACATATCAGAGCATAAAGAAATAGAAATCGAAGAAAACTGAATATGTGTTGGATAGACACAGTTAAGAATGACATAGAGGTAAAAGGTTAAAAGATATAAAAAGTCATGAGGTTGATAAAAGGCGGAAAGTGGTAGACAGACTTCATTTGTTCCATTGGCACTGTTATGTGGATGGACAGGAATCAAAGTAGTAGTAGGCTAGTAGCTATTTTGCCCCTTTTACAGGAAGAGAGGTTGGTGCCTTTCACCACGGCACTTTTCAGAAAACAGCTGATAAATTCCATTGTACAACATTATCATGTAAGGTTGGTTGATCATTTCTTATTATTTGCTTTTATAGACAGTGTAGAGCTAAATCCTTCCCTGATATATTTCCTGTGCAATATTCACGGAAGTCCTCCATATTAGAACTAGGTGTTTTTTGAGAAAGCATTTCTTCACAAAAATTCAGTTTTGGGTTGACTGAAACTTTTTGTGAGTTTAGGTCTAACTCAGCAACTGGGGGGGGGCCGTGGGGGTGGGGGGGTCGGGCGGCAGAGGACTGGGGGGGAAGCAAATAGAAAATATAATTTCCAAAAAAGTTTTCACTGTTCGTTTTGAAACAAATCTTTTTGAAATTTACCTAGGTTCATCTAAAAAACAAGGAAGCAAACAAGTATTAGCTACTATGATAGGTCATATCGTAGCTGATAGTTATTTTCTGAAGAGTCTGGTGGTGAGGGCAGTCCTGAATTTTAATCCTGGTTTCGTTGTTGATTTTTTGCATTGCACTGGGTAAATCACTGTAAATGACTGTAATCTGCACCACAATTTAGCCCTATAACACAAAGAAACACTTTTGCTGTCCACTCTGGGTTTTCAAATGAGCCTGGTTGTCTTTCTGATTTAATTCAGGAAGTATTATGTAAACAACACATGGACATGTTGTGTTAATGTGAATGTTGTACACAAAGTCAAATCCACAAATCACTGCAGTGAATACTTTGTCCCAAGAGTATATAGAATATGGGGGCTCTTTGTAGAGACCATAGGGCATGTCTGAGCATTTGGCTTGAAGGGCTTACTCAAGGAGATTCATACACATTAAAACCAGAAGGGACCATGGTCTGCCTCTAATGTATATGGAATATGGGAAGTAGAAAGGAGCCCAAACTAAAACCCTTGCACTTTTGGAAAGTTTTGATTCAGATACAAATTTTGTGATACGTTCCATAATCAGTGGATCAAGCCAAACACCTAGATATGAACACAGACAGGGGAACCCTACCAATCCTGATCTGAACTTCATGGCTAAGGTCACACTTTGATAACACATTAGCCAGGACATTTAAAAAGTTTATCATCTGAGCTGCAGAATTAAAAGATTATCATAAATACTGTACATTATCAGACACATTATTGTGGAACTTGTTTCTCTATACCACTCCCTAATTTTGTCATGGAGAGCTATAACTAGTAATAGACTATCCATGAAAATTTGGATCATATTTCAATAATGTTGCCAAAACATTCAACATTCATACACTATTTCTAGGGCAACTGTCGTTCAGAAGGTGAGGTGAGCTACTCTAAGACATGGATAATGTTCGCTGTCTATGTGTAAGAGTGGGAGTAATGACTCATTTTATACAATCTGCCATTTTTTTTAAGTGGAAAATTTGAAAACTTTCTAGTGACCACAAAAATGAAGAATTCATAATACCAAACCCTTCCCCCTACAGCACTGCCAACATATCTGAATCCTGTTCTCAAGCATCTTATTCTAATCTTGGGCCCTCCTGGAAAAAATTGTGCTAATCATTTAATAGACTAAAAGAAGTTGGGAAAACCAAATGTTCGCTGGTAAAGACCTATAAGATAACCCAGTTGTTCATATGGGGGTGTGATAGTTTCAGTTAGCCCCGCCCTCCCAGCTGTCAAGGTTGTTCCGGCACTCCTCTCACCCTGTGTAGGTCCTCACAGTGCCTTGCTGGGTGGGAGCAGGGCCAAGAGCTTCTCAGGGCAGAGCTGGGTTCAGCCTGTGATGATGCTGGGCTGCTGTGAGGACTTAAAACCCCTCCAGGCATGGCAGGGCTTCCCCAAGCCGTGGTCTTGCCTGCAACACAATCTGTAAGTCCCTCAGGCCCAGGCAGAGCAAGCAGTTCTGCCGTGCTGCACTGCGGACCTGTAACCCCCCTGGGGTATGGCAGTGCTGGTTGAAATACAGTCCTAAATCTCTTCGGTACAGGGCTTGGAGCTGTCAACAGCAGGGTTCTTGTCCCAAAGCCCTTCCAGGCATTATATGTCTCCCACACCAGTGATACCCTGCAGTTTCGGGATCTTTCTGATGGGCTCTGGGAGTGGATCTCTTTCTCTCCCTTTTTGCTGAGGCCCAGCTTGGCTTTTAACCCCATCTTCCTGACAGGCAGCTGAGGTGCCCTCTCTGGTGGGAGGGATTGGTACACCCCATCCTGGGGGGAAGGTTAGGACTGCTGCTGCTTTCTGATGCTTTGGGGTCATTCTAGTTTTAATTTTTATGCAATGAGGATTTCTTTACTTCCCTTGGATGATTGTTCCATCTTTAAACAAAGCTCATAATTAAGAGAAATTTTCCTGATAGTCACCCTAAATTTACTTTATGTCACTTCACTTATGAATAGTCAGATGTGTCTCCATGTCTCCAGAAGTGACAAGCCAACACAATAATTCACTTCCCACATTTCTAACCTCTCATCCTGACATTTGATAAGTCTGGTATTGTTATTCTCAGACTGTTGATGAAATCACTGAAAGAAAATCTTATCACACACTGTAATATAATTTAAATAAGAATCTGCCATAGTCTTAACACTAAACAATCTCTGTTAATTATGTATTCTGAATGAAACAGATGTCACCAAAATGGTGCATTCCAGGATCTGAATGAGCTCTCCCCTGCCATCTCTTGATGAGCTGGAGGAAAAGGGGCACAGCATATTTGCATAAACACACCTACTTTGTTGAGGTGATCAACAGACAGATCTGCTTCGCCAAAGTGATCAATTTTGGCTGTTAGCAGTTAAAATTCATTTTTGTCTTGAGTGTAGGGGTAATGAACTATTATCCCTATTGTATGCCTTTGACGATGTCACCCTAAATGTAAACTTACTTGCTAAGCAAGACAACAGAGTCCTGTGACACTTTTAAAGACTAACAGATTTATTTATCGCATGAGCTCATGCGATAAATAAATCTGTTAGTCTTTAAAAGTGTCACAGGACTCTGTTGTCTTTCTACAATAGACTAACACGGCTACCCCTTTGGAATTTGCTAAGCAAGGGTAGTGATGCAAAATCCAAGTGAAAATCAGAAGACAGGGACAGGTGTTCTTATATGTGAGTCTTACTATGGATGCTGTTTAAAGAGTCCTAACTACAATATGACCCTCTTGAGTTGGTTAGACCCAGTTTAGTGTCCTGGTTTCTGCTCATTGATTATTATAGCTGAAATCACCGATGAACAGGTGTAGAGGGATGAACCCTGAATCTGGGGACAATGCAAAGGATGCAGCAACAAAGAAACCATCAAAGTGAAAACGTTAAGAATTGTGCTAAGTAGTGGAACCTCAGAACATGGCATCACAGGTAGACGTGGCAGCAGCAGTGGTGAGCAGCGGTACAGGCAGTGGCAAGCTACAAGTGATGGCAGAGACAACCCGTGACAGCAGGAGCAGCAGAGTCATTGACTGAGTTCCCCTTCAAGGGTAAGAGTGAACCCATGTGCTTGCCTCCCTGAATTCTGGGACTTTGCTGCCATTGGACAGCCAGCTCTGAATAGGGTACAGGGAGCCAAAGGTGAGTGGGTATTAAAGGGCCATTCATCTGTTGCTCTTTCATAGTGGGAAAGTGAGACAAAGGACTACTGTCCAAGATAATGTGGGGCGAGTGTTTACTTATGGTTTGCATTCTTTTGAATTCTTGTTGTGTTGTTTTCCCACTCTCTCCTTTTTAATAAAACCCTTCTTTTGTTACACAGATACATTGCTTGTGAGAGCGGAAGTATTGCCTCTTTCTTTGAGGTGCAAAAGGGTGATGTTTAGTTTTTCCAGATTTCTGGGTGGGGCTCAAGCTAGTTCTGTTCTGTTCAAACCCACCCAGCTAAAATGCTAGGTGACAATTTTGATTCTAAATCTACCACAGGTAGTCCCCCATCTGTAGTTTGCAACAGACACAAAATTTTTCTAGTGGGGTTGTATCTCACTGCTGTTGACAATTCCTGTCACATGATGCTACATGAAGGAAAGAAACAGATATTACCCTCATTCTAATGCTCTTATTCACCCTTTCTAGTCTCTTTTTTTTTCATCTGTCACTTTGATTTGGCCAACCACTGTCCATTGAAGTTGTACAGTAGGTTTCCCAGGCAGGGCAAGACCAGTGAATTCTTGTGAATACTGTTTTATTTCAATTTCCAAAAAATGGTTAAAAGCAACACAAAAGTGACTTTGCTTTGCCTGGTTTGTCATAAGTGAAAACTCTATTGTTACACTGCTGAAGTAAGAAAAGTGAGCAGGCACAACCAGTCAAATGGAAAAAGGGACTTAGTGTTATATGCACTAGCATTTACAGGGACACTAGTGAGAGGCCGATGAAGGGAAATGATTTTGATTGTGGAGAAATCCTGAATACTGAGCAGAAATATTGAAAACCAATATTATATAGGACAAAATCTGCTACACAAAATCTGCTGCTTTATTATTCTATTACAATATGAAGAAAACAGGAAGATGTGTAGGTAACTGAAGTCTTTGGGACTGCAAACACAAGAAAAAGGTAGATCTAATAATACTAATGGTTTTCACATTATAGTGTTGTTACTGAGTGCTGACAGTGTGCTTAAAGATTTACCAAACACAGATGGTGATACATCCCCTGCCTCAGGGTCATGAGAGGCTAAGATAATATTTTCAGCAAATGGCAAGGAGTCCTGTGGCACCTTAGAGACTAACAAAAAACATTTGGGGGGAGAAGCATAAGCTTTGTCAGATGCATCAGCCGAGGAAAGCTCATGCCTCCCCACACATTTGTTTTTTGTTAGTCTCTAAGGCTAGAAAAAGTTAGGTCAACTTAATAAGGTCAATTTTAAGTTGACTTAAAGTCGACCTTATTAAGTTGACTTAACAAAGTGGTTACCCTGAATAATATCCCTTAATAAAGTTGACTTAAGGGTTAATCCATGTCCACACTGTGCTTACGTCGACCTCAGGAGTCGACTTAAGGGTTAGGTCGACCTAACCGGCAGTTCTTACTAAGTCGACTTAAGCTTTCATTAAGTCGACTTAAGGAATTTCTTAAGTCAACTTAATGAAAGTCTAGTGTGGACGGGGAGTAATTTAGGTCGATTTAAGGCTACTTAAGTTGACCTAAATTGTGAGTGTAGACGTACCCAAAGGTGCCACAGGATTCCTCATCATTTGCTGAATATGGATTAACACGGTTACCCCTCTAAAATAATACTATCTGTCATCTAAGGGTCTCCTGTGTTACAGAGATGACACAGAGCTGAGTTGCTCTTGGGGATGTATGAAAAATGCCTTAGCATGGGTCTGCTTCTTGACGTGTGGCACCTCCTCAGCAGCCAAAATTTTGGGCCAGGAGCCACAGCAACTACAATTTTTTCTAATGCAAAGAAAACAGAAGGGTTGAGAGCAATGTTCCCTCTAAGTTGATGATGCACCTGAGCAAGTTATGGTACTTGCTGAGCGGCAATTTGTGAGGCATGGTGCCACATGGACAATAGTTTTTTGGTGCAGGAAGCATCAGCATACCTTAATTGAAAACAAATGCATAGATGTTGTCTTTTCGTTGGAACTTTAATAAAAATGTTAAACTGAAATACTGTAGTTTTATTAATTTACTAAACAAATGTGAAATGATGATGTCACTTGCTGCCTATCTAGCCTCTACCATCATCTACACCTCACAGTTTTTTCACGTCTTTGTCACATTTCCAGAATACATATACAGAGTCAAGGTCAACCTCGAATTCAGTAGTTAGATATGATTTGATACGCATTAGCATGTCTAGATGAGAAACTTCCAACCTATTATGAATCTTTGTCTTTATATTGTTCATTAGATTGAAGCCTCACTCAGCATCTGCACTAGATGCTTGAAATGTACCACATACATCAACCACCTGGGCCAGGAATGTGAACTTATCATCTGTCAGTGTATAAGTGACAATGTCTAAGAACGTTTTTAGTGTTCCAGACATGCACTGCCTTTTATTACCTAACTCATCTATCTTTGAAGCTACTATCCACTTGTCCTTATTCTTTATGATTCATAATCCCTTTGCTTTCAGACCTCACAATGCAATCCTACAAATGAAATAATAAGTGTCACAACAGATCACAAAGCCACATCACCAGAACAACCACATTTCCCCATATAAAATTTCATGGAACAACAAAAAAATCAAACTTCATAAAATGTCAACCCATTTTAGTAAAAAGAATCCTTCCAAGTTAGCACAAAGCATCCCAGAATGCAATATTCCTCAATATCACAAATGTTGTGCAAGGACTAGCAATGTCACAGAATGAACTAGGAAATAAACAATAGCATTTCACCAGAGCGGAAGAAAAGAACAATTTCAAATGATCACTTTGTTTTCTGAGGCTATGTACACACGAGAACACTTGTCCTGCAATAAGTTATTGCGGGACAAGGAAAGTGCTATAAATATAGCACTTTCT
>ML685785.1:29944923-29962812 GCA_007922175.1 Pelusios castaneus | reverse complement strand
GTGCAGCTTAGAGGGAACATAGGTTGAGAGTGGCAGGACCTTTCTTCGAATATCAACAGAATCTTTCAAAAAGAGACAATGCTATAGCAAAGCAGCATTTGTGGAAAAGAAGATGTATAGTGAAAGGAGCAATGGTTACAATAGCAACAGTGGCAAGTGCTCCATCTTTGACTGGATATTTCACAGAGGATTCAGTAATGGTAATCAGGGCTGGATTAACCGGCCTAGGGGCACCAGGCTGCCTCCCATCGCAGAGTTCCCTCACTCTGTCAGCATGGAAGCCTGTTGCTGGGGGCGAGGGGAGTCCTGTGGATCAAAGGGGGCACGGGTGAGGCCAGCTGGTATGCGGTGCAGCCCCTGGTGCAGTCCCCTAGGGCCACTGGCCCTGGAAGGCCGTGCTGGAGCAGCAGAGGCTGCACCAAGAGCCAGCCAGATTCCCCCCCACCCCCTACCTAGGCAAAGTGAACAGGTGTTGGCCCACCCCAGACCCACTCCACCCCCAGGGGTGGTCCAGCCAGCCCAGCAATGGGGCACAAACACAGAACCCAGCCTCTGGCTCCAGGCCCTGCCCTCCCCCAGTGCTGGCAGGGCAGGAGTATTCTCAGCGCTCCAGCCCCACTGGCGCTGAGCAGGGCAAGGGGGAGCCGGATAGGAGTTTTAGGGGCTGGAGCCTGGGGCCCCTGCACTTCAGCCCCTAAAGCCCCTACTGTAATCTGGCCCTGACGGTAATACATCTCTTCACAAGAAATATTCTGAGATCAGCTTATGTTGCTGTTTCTTCTTCTTCTGAGTAATCAAAAGAGCAAATGTTTGGCACTAAAAGAAGTGCTCAGTATTGGGCCGTACTTACACCATGTTAACATCAGACATGAATTTGCCCCAGCTATTGTCTTTGCTATTCGCTGTAGTGTTTTCAAGCGACTCGAACAAGCTTTAGGCCAGGTTAGATTTTGAGCACCACGAGCACAGTCAAAAGTGCATCAGTTGCTTCTGCTGCAGCAATTGAGAGAAACTTGATAGCCTTAAGCAACTTCAGTGATGCTGAGGGGACTACACCCGCGATAATGATCACAGCCTCCATTTTGGTTGTGGCTAAAGAATGATGCCAGTGAGCACGTGGGAGAGTAGAAGGGGAAGGAAGAATGAGATGTGTAAGACTGTTAAGGTAGTTGTTTTTAAATTAGAAAGGACTTCCAAACTCAGGTAGTAGAATTCAGTACTATTGGTTTATCGGGGGGAAAAGGCTTGAGTCTATGGAATGTAATCAGCTCATGGGGGTATTTGGCAGTTTTGTGATTTGAAATAGCTAGTGCCTCTACCTCTTCAGGATTAGCAGGAGGACTGGATTAAGACATACGCCGTAGAGACCTGTTCCTAGGGCCCAGCTCCTTGAGTCTGACATAGGTCCTGGAACTAGGGATGCAAGGGGTACTGCCACACCCCCTGGCTTGAAGTGATTTCCATCATGTGCAGGGTTTACAGTTTGGCTCAATGGCTCTCAGTGCCCCCACTATGCAAATTGTTCCAGCACCCCTAGAGTCAGATGATTAACTCAGAATCCGAGATTTCATTTAAACTAAAGGTATATTTTGAGTCTTTGTGGATGTGAAGAAAAACTTAAAAGCATGACTGGAGTGTAAATAATGCAGAGATGTCTACCTGAGTGTAGAGAGAACCTGAAAGAATAGCTGTGAGATATGAACTGCACCATGCATTTCTATGGGGCATTAACTCCCAGATCCATTATTTTGAGGTGCTCCATCAACACCACTCTGGCAGAGGCCTGCGGATATGCCAGGACCAGAAGAACACAGTAAGCCCAGCCCCTTTGCTCCACAGGCAGAGGCCCCAGCAGGGAGGGTCTAAATATTGGGACACATCCCTGCTGCTCTCTCTGCTGATAGAGAGGCAAAGGGACCTCTGCTGCCATTCCTGAATCAGGAGTAGGGGGCCTCTGTGTAGAAGCCCCTGTCACTTCTATTGAAAATGGTGGGGTGAAATCCTCATGGTGTCCCTAGTGCTGGGCTTGCCTTCATTGACAGAGGGAACTTTTTGCTACTCAGAAAAAAATTTCTCGTCTCCCCAAACTGGATATTTGTGTGGGCTTGTTGTGTTTTCTTTCTTCTCTGACACACATTTTTTTTGACATGTTATAGAGTTTACGATATAACTTTTTAACATAGGGTAGTTACACAATGTAGATGACAGTATTGTGAAACCCATTCTAGGAGTGAAGGGCTCATGGGCTGCTCTGGTTTTACACAGCTATGAAACTACGTGCATCATGTCAGAGAACTCACCAAAAAGAACTACCTCAGCAACACAGATAAGATCCTTTAATGCAAGCTCCCAATGGCAAATTACAAGTCCCTATTACTGCACAAACGGCAACAGAAAACTAAAGTGTCTGCTTAGATAGCCCGAAGGAGAGAAACCTGAGTAGAGCTAAATAAATCAAAGTGCCAACTATAGTAATGAAGTTATTAGGGGACTGCACATCTAGAAGTCCTAGGCTGACTGTGCATCTTCACACAATATCTAATAGCTTCCTGGGAATCAGTTAGCAATACATTACCAGTTCTCCGTGAATATCTTCTTCTGAGCCTCTTGGCAGTATGTCAGTGAGCTAAAGATGAAAGGGTCCTTCTTACCCTATGAACTATCCCCGGAGCTATCTAGGACCTGGACTAAACTATTTGTAAGAAGTTTGCCTCCAGTATCCCTTTGGGGTGGAATTTAGAGTGAGTTGAAATCCAGTGATTCATGGTATCCAATACAACAGCATGGCAGTAGCTACAGAAACATCACTTTGTGTTAATATAGTATAGACACTCTAAATTCTTCTGTAGTTGGCATGGGGGGAGGAATTAGCTGATCACGTGACAAGGAAAATCTGCGTATCCATTGGACACTATACAAGAATCATAGAATCAGAGAATAATAGGGATGGAAGGGACCTCATGAGGTCATTTAGTCCAACCCCCTGCTAAAAAGCAGGACGACTCCCACTAAATCACCCCAGCCAGGGTTTTGTCTAACCAGGCCTTAAAAATCTCCAAAGATGGAGATTCTACCTCCTCCGTAGGTAGCCCATTCCAATGCTTCACCACCCTCTTAGTGAGAAAGTTTTTCCTAATATCCAACCTCGACCTCCCCAGCTGTAATTTGAAACCATTGCTCCTTGTTCTGTCCTCTGTTACCATCGAGAACAGCCTAGCTCCCTCCTCTTTGGAGCACCCCTTCAAGTAGTTGAAAGTTGCTATCAAATCTCCCCTCAGTCTTCTCTTCTGTAGACTAAATAAGCCTAGTTCCTTCAGTCTCTCCTCATAAGTCATGTGCCCCAGCCCCCTAATCATTTTTGTTGCCCTCCACTGGACTCTTTCTAATTTGTCCACATCCTTTCTGTGGTGGGGAGCCCAAAACTGGACACAGTATTCCAGATGTGGCCTGACCAGTGTCAAATAGAGGGGAATTATCACATCCTTAGTGGGTCAACAAACAGGCATCTTTGTATTCACATGCTGGTCATACTTGAAGAGGACAGCTCCCAAGTGACTGTATGAAAGAGGTGTTTTTTAGAATGGAGGGTAATTTTTCACTGACACAAATGCCATTGTGTGAATGGAAGGACATCTCAAATAATGCTGTTCTTGAACTGCCAGTTCTATAGTTACCAGCAGCACCTTCACAAAATCTGTTTTCATTGACTAAAACTTAAAGACATCCTCCAATCACGTACAAAGAAAAAAAACTACCTCTTCATGAGAAGAAAGGAAATGAAGCAAATGACCAAGGGCTGGAATTGAGTGGAAAACACCTATTTAAAACCCAACAGCTGAGAGAACAAATAAGGCAGAATATTAGGAAAAGAGTTCAGAAAGGCATGTAGAAAAATAGAAGCATCAATAGGAAAACACAAAATGTTATCACCTGATATTGACACTTGAACATAAAGACAGTATTTCATAGGCACAGACAGAGGGAGAAGCACGCTTGGAGAGTGCATTTAAGCAGAACTTCAGACATTTCTAGAGCACATGGTCCTTTAACCTGCTAAATAATTTAAACAGGAATGTGTCCCAAAATCTCAGCAAAAGTAAACAATTAGATGACCACAAAGTTAATGAAATATGACTAACACTCATATAAAGAAGGAGGAAAGTATTTAATGCTAAAGTGTTAACATTGTCTCCCTCAGCCCCAAATTGAAGAAGATGACAGTAAGACTATTCCATTTCATAGTAAAGGCAAGAAAAGGAAATTCTTGGTCACTTCCTATGAGGCTCCCAAAAGAGCTTGATCACAGACACTCAAAAGCATTAGACTTTAACCAGCTTAGCTGGTTATACAACTGAATGAGTGACCATCCCATTGACACTAGCATAAAAGGTTTCTGATAGACAGAAATGCTGTTCTGAAACAATCATAAGACTCTAAGTGTTATTAATAACCTCACAAAATGAGGGACAGATTCTGCTACCAGTACACTGAGTAACACCTCACTCTGCAAGTAGCCCCAAAGAAGTCAGCTCAGCAAAAGGAACAACTAAATTGTATAAAAACTTTTGTTTTCTCATTTTGAAATACACTAGAGTACCTAATATGCACTGTAACACACTATGTAATGTGAAATATAACATGCATCCATAGATTGGATACATAACTTATGCAGCTTTATTATGTACTAATGAAAGAATGTTTCCTTTATACAGAAACTTCTCAAATATTTCCACATATGTTGCAGTAAAGGGGATCAATTTTAAAATATGGTGGGTTTTAATTTCATGTCCTCTGCAGTTTGGTCAGAAATCTCTGCAGCATGGTAGTTGTTGACTTTATTTCTGTTTAGAGCCGGTAATTATTATTAGTTAAAGTGCATTTTCAATGTCTTTCTCTGATAATCTGGCATTATAACATAGTACCCAGGCCAGGGCAGAATAGAAAGCTGAAAGACTATCCCCGTAAGAAATCTGTAGATTTTCAATAATGCACCCATGATGACTCATCTCTTCACTCCCCAAACCGAGGTTACAACAATATAATCCCATTCTATAAGAAGGGTTTGTTGGCTTGTGTTTAGGGAAAAGGACAAGGATAGTCTGTGATCTGGAGGGAAATCCTATGACTCTCAAGTCATCCAAGTGAAGGGCCAGCCCTGCACCCACCTTAGAAGCAGCGTTTCCTATTAACTACCTGCATACACCTGCACCTTGTCTTGTTTCTGAGAAGGGAAGAGCTACAAGATCTTCATTAGATCTATTTCCAAAGGAATTCCTGCAGAATATCAGAAGAGATGTATTACTCTGCTCTTCATGGCAACTGACTATACCCCCCCAATCTGCAAAACCCTGAGCATGTGGTGTTTGCACAGAGGAGTTTGGGAGATCTCCCTTTGCCAGTTTTGGATGCAGTACAGCAAAATTTCTGATTCTTTCCTCCCCTGCACACCATACAGTACATCAAATACCAAGGTTTATAGGTGGTTTTAGAGGAGGGGTCATAGGCAGAAACTCCACTTTACCTCAGTGTAGGAAAACCATCCTGGGGCAGAGGGCCAGAGCAAGGTCTATGCATTATTTAAATTCAACTGAAGTCATCATGATGGTAAGGAGTGAATGTCATACTCTGTGATAAGCTTCATGGCATGCAGTCCTTTGAAATTTTCTTCAGCTGGCATATTTACACACAGAATACACTGGACCACATTCTCACATGAGTTAGTATCTTCCCTGCGAGCAGTTACACTGATTTCAACTCAACTGTTCTCAGAGTCAGATTCTGATATCCTTGCACACTGCTCAGCATCTTACTTTACAAATTACTCTAGTCACTTCAGTTCCACCACTCCTGGAGTAAGGTACTTACTACTTAGTATAAGCAAGGGTGGCAGAATCTGGCTTTCTCTGATTAAGAGCATAAACTTTCTGTCTACTCATAAAGCATAATAAATGAGACCATTTATCTAAACTTAATTTGAAGGCATGCGCCTTATTAGTTAATCTTATCATCAGTGAAAAAAGATCAATACATATTTTTTTGGAAACATGAAGGAGTCTGTAGAAACTTGCCTTTTCCAAAGCTTCAAGGGAGGTTTAAAAAATTACAGTATATTAATTTTCTGTATAGTCTGTTTGTCACAATTCATTGGGAGCATGGCAAGTCACGCAGTGAGCCCCTTGCTGGTCCTGTAACAGTTAATTGAAATTCAGCCCAAAATTGATCACCTGATGTTTTAACTAGACAACAAAAATAAACAACTGTTCACGAGGTGCAGTCAGGCCTGGACCTGACTGTTTTGAGTTAAGACTAAAGAGCTTCTCTTCTGTCCCAGCGTTAGCAAGCACTCCCCCTTAAAGACACCTGGTTATTTCACTGTGTCTCACCTGGTTGGTCCTGATTGGCTACTGCTAACCCTTCTAGCTCACTGGAGGATCAAGTCTTGTTGATGCTGCCAGTATCAGAACCCAATGGCCTCTTTCGGCAGTGCTCGGAGGGCTAAACTCACTGCTGCTCTTTTCTAGGTAACACTTTTCCTGCGGCCAGTTGTGGCATTACAGCATTGGGGACAGTGAGTCCAGAGAAAACCTGGTACACACTGTCACACTTCTCTTCATAACTGCTAGCCATATGGCCAGTGTAATATCACGTGAAAAGCAGTACCTGGAACATATCTGCAAGCATACAACTAATGGGAAAGAACAGATCAGTTTTAAGCCTGGTAGATTTAATCAGTAACCAGAGAACTTCAGAAAGGAAAAAAAATTAAAGCATATTGAATAATGACAGTTAAACTCGTAATTCTAAACCATTTTGTCCACAATCTCTTGTAGATGGCTTCTTTCCATTTTCTTTCTCACCTATTACAGTGATTTCCCGAGGACACCTGAGCATCCCACTGAACTAATGTGACAATCCATGTGACTATTTGCGGCTTAGAATCTGGCACAATAATTTTGGGGGTTGTCTTTAGTCTTTATAATCACTATTAAATTTAACCTGATGGATCATTCTTGATGCTGCCAAATTAATACTGCACGTTATGTATTGAATGTCCTGAATATTGAACCACTATCATTCTTCTTTAGATAAATGTAAAGGTCCAGATTCTCCACTCTGCTAAAGTCAGTTTGCATCATACACATGAAGAATTAGGGCTGCAGCTTCTTTACCCTTTCTAGTTGGGCCAGACAAGCCTCTAATAATCATTCTGTTTAAATGCTAACAGCCTGAGAAGACGCCTAATAAAGTCCTGTGTTGCAGCTGCATTCCTCAAAATATAAGGAAAACATGTTTATTGCTTAGCCAACCCATTTTTTAATCACTTTGGTTTTAGCTTGAATATTCAGAATTGCTGCAGAGTGTTCCTTTTGTCGGGAATGGCCAAAGGCACTGCTGGAATATCTACAAGTCTAGATTTGTTTGCAGCTCCCACAAAAGTTTTCTCAGAATTTAGAACTCTCTCTCATCTGAGGAACAATCACGTTTATAAATAGCTACAACCTTGCAATTGCATTTTATCCTCTTCTGTTCCCTGTGTAATCTCTGAGGATGTCAGGCATCACACTACTTTTATTAAGACTATAAACACTTCACCTCACTCAGCATCTAATATTTAGAAAAAGCTCTTACAGCACCTAACCTACACAAGTTTTTTGGGCTTTTTTTTTAAACTGCCTGGGAATTCAGTCCAGAAAAGAAACTTAATTTAAGTGCTGTTAAATTCCAAACAATTTAGTGAAAGGTACAGTGCCAAATTTGTTATATTTGCACAAAATTGTCTGAGAAAGTTCCAGTTTGGTATGAAATTTTTAAACAGCAAAATCTGCAAGTGTTTTCTTGCTCTAGTTATCTGGTGATTATTTATACATGTGTCATGAGATAGAATTACTGAACAGGTATATAATCATATTATAATAATGTACACAGGATAATTCAGAAAATTGTAAATGGAAATTATTATGGCCCAAGGAAAGACAACAGATGGTCAGGAAATAATCATACAATAGAATATACTAATAGAAGGAACATATAAAGAAAGCAAAGAGAAAAAACAGATTTATATGATTAAAATTAGATTTTAACTGGATGGTCATTCATTTCCATGAACCATTTTAGTACAGTTTTTATAGTGATGGTTTTTTGCTTTTGTTCGGGTGTTTCTCTGTTCTCATGCACTTCTGCCCACAACTTAATATTGCTTTTAGTGTTTAAACATATCAACATAATTTTTGTGTAATGAAGTTTGAGTTTTAAATAAAAATTGAGTGGTAGGAACTGCCATATGTACTTGCTGTGACAAAAAATGATTGATGGGATTGTTTTCTCTCCCAGCAAACACACACGTTCTTCCTCGGTCTTCTGAGACCAAATAATGCCTTCGTTGCTCTGTGGGTGTTGGACCATCTGTCAAACTATTACACTTCTGTAACTCTCAATAAGTTGCACAAGATGTAAGATGCTAATTCCCTGTGTGAACACAATGTGCAGTTCTCTGATTAGGGTCTAATCCAGTGATTCACAACCTTTTTGGGCTCAGGATCCATTTTTAAATGTACATGACCTGTCAAGACCCTGTGAATGGTCTGGGGCTGGAGGCTCCAGGCATAGATGTACTTAGTCATTTTAACGGTTAAGTGAGCAAGCACATTTGCTCCCTCTATTAGAGGAAATGTGTGTGCGCATGTGGGAGGGCACATGGGGTCACATCCCCCTAGCCCGATTTTCTGAGTGACCCACTGAGCTGAATCGGGGTGGAGCTGGCATTCCCTGCTCAACCCTGTTGCACAGGATGGTCCCCATTGAGCCTCTTCCCTCCATTCCCCGCCGTGAGAGGCTAATCCAAGATTCCTGGCATCATCAGCCTGAGCTGCCACCACAGCTTTGTGCCCTGGCTGGCTGTCCCACTTGCCCCAACCTGGTTATGGTTAGATCCTGTGCCCCAGTGGGTGGTTCAGTCATGCATGGCATTCATCCCACAGCTCCTGTGCTGTGGGTTTGGCTGGGCTTGGCTCTCCACTTTGGGCATTGCAAACTCTGGGGTTGCAGCACCTCTCAAGTTTGACCTCACCACTCTCCCCACCCAGCTGGATCAAATCTTTGAGTAGAGTTCTGACCTGGCTCATGCAGGCCCCTCTCTCAAATTTGACCTGCCCAGGACTGCCATCATCACAATGGCTGAGACAAACATGAGGGATGCTGGAACCCCAGACGTTGCAGTGCCTGGAGCAAGGAGACAAGACCAGCCAACCCCATGGGACAAGAGCCTTTGAAACATTTTGGCGACCCAGTTTTGGGTCTCGACACAGATTGATCTCATCATCCTTTTTATTGAACAGATGTGTAGGACTGTACTTATGAAGAATTGTGTAATTCTAGTACTTTATGGTGGTATATTGGATCTACAAAAACACTATTGTAGAAATTCAGAGGACTATCTCTGCCTCCTGGTAACAATATGCAACTGAGCATAATTTAGCATTATTAAATGTAAAAAACCTGGTAGCTAGATTCTCCCTTCACATATACTATTAAATCAATGGAGCAACCCGGGTGTCATGGCGGCATCTGACCATCACTTAAATTAGTGTAATACAGTATACTTGTTAGGTCTGTCATAAAACAACAACAGAATGAAAATCCATGTAGTTAAATCTCTCACTTTATCTTTAATTCATCCAGAACTGCTCTCACACTCATCACTAAGATCTAAATGGTATTATATAGTGTATCATAAACTTGGAATTGAAACCTTGCATGAGCGTAAATTTCCTTGCTTGCATCAGTTTAACACACAGGTTGATGATTGCAGCTGGTCAAAGAATGTCAATTATTTTCTATGGAAATCTATATTTTTTTTTTAAAAGATCTAAAACAATTTCCTGCAAACATTTATTGTTTTTTCCCAATCAAATGGTTTGGCTTCCAATAACAAATTTCCATTAAGAAAATCCTCCAAATTTATATGAAATTACCCCCAGAATTCAAAAAGGTTTTAATGGGAATTAGGCAGTTAATACTTTCTGAGCATCTGGGCTTGCATGCCCTCAAATCCCAATACATTTGTAAGAGCAACCGCTGATGCAATGAGAAGGGAAACAGCATTCCTTTTGGAACATTTTCTTGAAAGTAAGCTATTAAAATTTTACTGTAGAGAGCAGGGTTTCATAGGCTGATTCTTCCAATTAGGGTTTCTAAAACCAGAGCTGTAATAGTCTCAGTAAGGATTATTGTGATTGTGGTTTTGCTTTGCATTTGCCAAATGCAAAACTGAAACAGTCATGATTCTTTCATAGGCAGAAAAAG
Source organism: Pelusios castaneus (assembly GCA_007922175.1). Classification (NCBI taxonomy): domain Eukaryota; kingdom Metazoa; phylum Chordata; order Testudines; family Pelomedusidae; genus Pelusios; species Pelusios castaneus. The sequence continues at coordinate 29,952,510 of ML685785.1, read as the reverse complement.
GTTTACCTCTTTGCCTTTATGTTAGCGCAAGCCATAGTGCGTAACTCTTCCCCTATCTGTCCTTTTTACGTCAGAGAGCCCTTTTTTATGCATCACTGTATCTCACTAGACTGGGGAGAGGAGGGATAATTCTTCTATTTTTGACAATGTTAAAGAAACATTTCTGCACTGGATTTATACCAGCTATCTCTAAAATGATAAAAGGGGAAAATAGCTGAGCTAGGCACACTTTATTGTTGCTATAGAAACAAGCCACTCTGTCTGGCCTTGTTTCTTATATAGCATCCCCAAACTGAGAAAAAAAAATCTTTAATACTATACCATACAATTTTGTGAAAGGTTTGTGCACTCATATCTGGATTGACAGATACTGATTCTTGCCAATTATTAGATTACACTGCGTAATGTGACAGTAGACAGAACTAAGAAAGCAAAGATTTGGAAATAAGAAAAACCCCAAATTTATGGAAATAAAAATAAAAAAATAAACACACAAGCTTTAGCTCCCCTCAAAAAGGTGAAATCAGCAGAGTGGTATCTATAAATAATGTTCAAGAAAATAGTTTGGGCAACAATAGCAACAAAAATCTTACCCAGTATCATCTTACTGTACTTTCAAGGTGCATATCACCAACTATCCAACAGCCTGGCTACACGTGGACGTTAGTGTTCAATGAACTAGCGTGTAAATTTAAAGCCCACTAGCTATGCTGTATCAACTTCCCATGTGGACACTCCTACTGAGCATTAAGAATGCGTTTGGTCAGTTTAGCTTAAAATACTCTTTCAAAGTGCATTAAGCTAAATAATGTGTACAAAGGCACCTTTAGTATTCAGCAAGATGGCCAATGGGAAATTAGTATGGAGTAGTTAGTGCACAGTAGCTAATGCAGGCTTTTCCTCCACGTTGACAAGCCCTAAACTGATGTTAATGCAGCTAATAGGCTGGAATAATATAGATACTGCCATCTACATTGGTTAAACATTTCCATTGGGAAGTGGCACGAGACAACTACAATTCTGGTTGTTTTGTGTTTTATGACCTTGCCTCATGGCAAAAGTTAGAGTAGAATCTACAGAATAAACGAGAAATCCTGTGGCACTTTTAAAAACTAACAAACTTATTTAATGCTTGACCTTTCGTGGAAGAAATCCCACTTTGTCAGGCGCTTGAAGATGGAGAGCATCTGACAAAGTGGGATTTCTCCAGTGAAATCTCATGCGATAAATAAATTTGTTAGTCTTTAAAAGTGGCATAGAACTCCTTGTTTGTTTTGCTGAACTAAACTAACATGGCTACCCCACTGGAACTTGTCAATCTATTGAGTGTTTACCATGGGTTTGAACTTTATTCAGTTTAATTTATTGAGTTTGAAATTTATTTAATGTTAATATGCCTGGTCCCCAAGGAGGGATAATTTTTGACCATGAAAAGCCTGGATGAAGTTTTATTTAAACAATCCAAAATGGGAGACCTAGGTAGGTTGCCTGTAATGTGACTCTAGGACACATCCAGCTCAGTTATCACCCCCGTGTATTGTATAGAGAGCCTGGACACATAATTTGGGGCTGTGAATTTCTCTAGGTGGTGAGACACCTAAAAGTTAGGTTCTGCTGGGCTCAGCGTTGCAATCCCTAAATCCCCCTTGCATATCCGGCCTCTAGTGTTCATTAAAGACCCTGTTATAAGAATTGTGATGTTAACCTAGCTATTAAAATTCTCCCTGCAGTTTCAACCGGCTATATTGTTTTTCACTACTGTATGATATGGATCTGCATTTCTGGGGGGTTCTTTCTGCAATCATAATTCAAACAAAGCTCCCATTGATATCAATGAGAATTTTATCTGACAAAAGATTGCAAAATCACATTTCACAACCAAAGATGCCTTCATTTTAGAGAACACAGGACTCTGTTGTTTTTCTGCAATAGACTAACATGGCTACCTCTTTGGAACTTCATTTTAGAGGTGAGTGAAGTGATCCCTGTATATAATTTTTGGCAAAATACTTTACGATCTGATGCCTAGATATCATGGTGATGGGCATATTAAACTATCTAGATGGATAGATCATAGGGTAGATAGACTATAGGATAGACCACATAGGGCTTCAAAATGCCAAATAAATATAAGATATCTTAAGATGCTGAAGCTTTGACAGTCCAGCCAACATCCTCATCAAACAGTATCTGGTTCTAAATAGGTTCACTATTCAAAATGTAAAGCACTATGTTAAAAAAAAATGTTAAGGTTGAAAAGTCAAGGACTCAAAAGTTAGAAAATGCCAGGGCAAACTTTTGTTCGGTATGTAGGATGGATGGTGTTCTGGGGATGAATTAAGCAAACCCTAGTCTTCTTGTTCTCACATGGGGCTGCACATTCCGCTTGCAGTCTTCCTCCCCTGCTTCCACTCTCTGTCTTCTTATCCTAATCAGTTTCTGTTCCTCTATGGGCAAATCCATTGCAGACAGAATCTTCAGAAAATTTATCTACAGAACTCTAATAAGTCTTTACTAAGCATGAACGAATTAAGATTTTCAAAGTCTTACAACTATTTAGGGGTTTTTTTCAGTGGAAGAGAAAAAGTCGTACCCCTGACACTTAAAGCAACCCTCTTGCAAAATTTCAAGCCCTTGCTCCAAAGCATGAAGATGCTAGAGTGTCTCAATAAAATGGTTGTAAGACTGTACATACATGATAGTATATTCAATATATATGCACAGTGCTTTTTCTGTTTAAATAAAAAGAATGCTGGTACTCATATCTTTGCAGTAAATTTGAAAAATGCCTCTCCCACCCCTCTTCTTCCCGTGGCGTGCTCCATTCCCTGCTGATCCTGCCTCTCAGCTGGGCAGTGGGGCCAGCAGGAAAGATGCCAATACTCCGTCTCCCTGCATTCCATCCCCCCAAAAAGCACTGTATATGCACATACATATTAGAGGGATTGTACTATTTTAACAATACCAGTTTAATTAAAGCAGTCCAACTTTTGTATGTAGGGTAGACCTAAATCAGGTAGGTACTTTTGAAAATTTTGTCCTGAGTGCCTATCTAAATGCAAAACAAACAAGAAGTCTGGTGGAACTTTTAAAGACTAACAAATGTATTTATCATGTGGTAAATACATGTTAGTCTTTAAAAGTGCCACCAAACTCCTTGTATGTTTTGCTGAGCTAGACAAACACAGCTACCCCTTTGGAACTTAACTGAATGCAAAACATGATCCACAGAATGCAACATTTCGGAGCCCATGCCTCGCTAATTAACAGATATTCTATAACTGGATGAATGCAAGCACTATGTACTATAACATTAATTCACTGTGCAAAGCCCATACTCTTGACTGTTACCTATATATCTGATGGTTACATTATCTATTAGACCATGTATTGTGTACCATTCATCACAGCACAACTTGCATGGTTGTCAACCCTAGTGGATTGTTCTTGAGAGTACCGCTATATTTAAAATACATATATAACTGAATGTATATGGAGTTGTTGACATAGAATGTCATCTGTTGGCATATAAGAATATGTAGCATTAATCATGAGCATGTAGGTTCAATAAAGCTGTTATGTGATGAAAATGTCTTCCTGATACAACTATCTTTATACGTTGAGGACTGTCTCCAGACCTTTTCCTTATTTGGGCATCTGTCTGCCACTAAATTTACTTTAGGGAGGAACCACTTAGAAATGAAACATACTTGAAATCTCTTATATTAAAAAGAATTTTAAAGCAACCCACCTCCAAAGAAAACAAGCCACCTCATGACTGCCACAAAGCAAACAACAAACAACCCCCCCCTCCCCCCAAACAAATACCTTTCTTCCCTGTATAGAGCAGACCAGATGAGATTCTAAATTAAATCCCTTTCCACCCACCCCAGTTTGCAATATTGGCAAGTCAGAGAAAATACATAATTCAAGCAGTTTATCAGCATGAACCTGATTTCCTCTTTTTCATGCTCTAGCTACTAATGATTATATGCTTTTGCATTCAGTTGCTTGTCATGACTTGTTATCAACAGGTTAGTCATGTTTGCACAGCTCTTTAATTAATTACTTTCCAGATGTTTTATTTTTCCTGGATGCAGCTATTATTACAATGAAAATAATATATTGTTGGCTTTGATGCTCTTCAGGTGAACAGCTGTTACTGTGGTAGTGAGTAGCTTGGTTTTTTTAAAAATCACAGATTTCCCAGTTGTATATTATGTAAGTAACATTCTCAAAACTATGGTCAGAGGTCTGTTGGTGCCTTAATACTGGTAAGGCCACTTATTCCCAGATGAGATAGTTGACAGTTTTCTTCTTCAAACTGTCACTGAACCAACAAGAGGAGATGCAATTTTAGATTTGGTTTGAGGAAGTAATGAGACCATCATAGAAGAGCTGGTAACAGGAAATAATCTTAGATCAAGTGATCATGAGTTTATTCCATTAAAATTGAATAGAAGGATAATCAAAACCAGGTTGTCAACTATTATTTTTTATTTCAAAAGGGCAAACTTTGGGAAATTATGGGAATTGAAGAAGTCAAATGGACTGAAGAGCTCATGGATTTAAATGCTGAGGAAGCTTGGAATTTCTTCAAATGAGTGATGCAAAAATATTTCAAATTTGCATCCTAAGAAAGGGAAAAAACTTGTAGGAAAAGGCTTCAGACCCAGATGGATGAATAGCCACATAATAAACATTATTAGGCATAAACAGATAGCCAGTAGGGAATGGGAAAAGGGTTTGATCAGCAAGAAAGCTACATTGTGTAGGTTACTAAAATATAGAAGTAAAATGAGAATCGCTAAAAGTCAAGCTGAATTATCTCATCAAAGAAATTAAATTACATAAATTTATAGTTGTAAAAAGAAAATAAGGAAGGATGAGGTTGGGCTGCTCTGCAATATAGATGGGAAGGAGATGAAAGGTAATCTAGGTACAGTGTATGGCAGAAAAATAAATGAATACTTTGCCTCAGTTTTCAGCAACAATGATAAAATGGAACATGTGCATGAAGGTTGTGAAAAAGACAAATGTGATCTTAGGCAAGGCATTTCCAATAGAGATAGAGAAGTATTAAAAAAAAAAAAAAACCCAACAACAACAACAACAACAAAAACCCTGTGGTACATTAAAGACTAATAAATTTCTTGGACATAAACTTTTGTGGGCTGCAACCCACTTTGTCAGATGCGTGAGTTGAGTTGCAGCCCACTAAAGCTTATATATGAAGATATGTATTAGTCTTCAAGGTGCCACAGGACTTTTGTTGTTTTTTGCTATATACAGACTAACATGGCTACCCCTTTAGAAGTATTAATGTCATTGTACAAGGCACTAGTAAGACATCATTTGGAATACTGTGCACAGTTCTGGTCACTTGTGTTCAAGAAAGATGAATTTAAATTGGAACAGGTGCAGAAAAGAGCTACGAGAGTGATTAGGGGAATCTTCTAAGAGGAGACTGGAAGAGCTTGGCTTCTTTAGCCTACCAAAAGGATGGTTGAGAAGGGATATTGTTGCTCTCTAGAAATACATTAGGGGAGTAAATACCAGGGCGGGTGAAGAGCTATTTAAACTAAAGGACAACATTTGCATAAGAAGAAAGGGATATAAATTGGCCATGAACACATTCAGGCTGGAAATAAGTAAGTTTCTAGTCATCAGAGGAGTGAAATTCTGGAACAGTCTCCCAATAGGAGCAGTAAAGGCAAACAACTTGATTAGTTTTAAGAGAGAACTGAACAAATTTCTGACTGTAATTGTATGACAGGGTAGCTTATGATGGTAGGGGGCAGGGCTCAACAAACTTAGGGCTCCCTTCCAGTTTATGTCTTAAATTTATGTGTCAGGGTTTCAGCTGGCCAGCAACAAGGGCTAGGAATGGATTTTTCCCCAAAAATGTATTCTGCAAGGTTTCTTCAAAAACATCCTTCCTCTGAAGCGGGAGATGTGGGCTGGGGCTGTGAAGTGGCACTGAGCAATCTCTCTGTCAGATGCTTGGCTGGCAGGCTCATGCTCTTACTGTTTGCCATATATGGGGTCAGAAAGGAATTTCCCCCAGATCAGGTTGGCAGGGCCCATGGGGTTTCTTCACCTTCCTCTGCAATGTGTGGGTGCAGGTTATTTGACAGGATTATCTGGATATATCTCATTTAATCATTTCACTCCTATTACACAGGTCTCAAGCACTGATGCACTTCACGCCCCTCTACTCTCCCCACGTGGCATGTAATAGTCTATGTGTGGGCTATATACTTTGGTCTCATTTCAGTTTTTGGGTTCAGTGTGTGGCCTGTGATATACAGGAGGTCAAACTAGATTGTACAATGGTCCCTTCTGGCCTTAACCTCTATGACACTATCAGCAATTCTTTGCCCAAGAGTCTCTAAAATGGCTGTTAAAGTTTGCTCCAGGCAGCAATCTGATACACACTCAGTTTGAGAGTCATTTGGACTGTTTGTTTTTCCATAACTGTTGACGATATAATTTACAAATTGTTTTTTAAAGATTATTCAGTATGATGTATAGAGCCAGATTTTGTTCTCACCAATGACAAATATCAATTGCAAACATATAACTCTACTCGCCTAAGGAAAGTTACACACATGTGGCAGTCTCCCATGAGATGCAGTTACACACACTTGCTGTCATTAACTGAATAAATTACATAGATGAGAGAGAGATTTGCAGGATTGAGTCCTAAAGCTGGAATACCTCCACAAAAGCCAATGGAGTTATATTTCAGACTGACACAGAAAGAAGAACTTAAGCATAGTATGTATATGTAAAATTATCTTTTAGGATTTAAACTAAAATGGCAGAGGTATTATAGTTTGAAATGTAGCTTTCTTTGTTATGAAAAGCTATGTCTCTTTCACACCATAAGGTGACAGCAATGTGGTTTTTAATAATTAAGAAAGTATCCCTCTTGCTGAATGCAAATAAAATTGTATTAAAGTAGGGACATCTTAATGAACCAAAATGTACCATTTTGTGGCCTATTATAATTAATCAATTTAGTATATGCACAGGATGTATCTTCTAGTATGTTTCCAGTACTGATGTAGAGTGAATCCACCACAGAGCTTGATTCTGCAGCATACATGTATGGTCCTGGGGGTCTGCATGTACAAACCACTCACAATCCAGCCTCCTCAAACAGCCTGACTACATGGAGTCATAGAACCAAAGAGTTAGAAGGGACTGCAAAAGTCATCTAATTCAACCCCCTGACAAGATGCAGGATTTATTGGCTATGTCTACACTTGTAATTTTAAGTCGACTTAACTAAGTCAACTTTAAGTCGACTTAGTTAAGTCGACTTAGTGCATCTACACTTAAAATTAAAGTCAACTTAAAGGGGAACTTACAAAGTCGACCTAGAGCGTCCACACTGGATGCCTAGGTCGACTTCTAGGGGCTAGAGGGATCTTGGGCAGGTCCACGGTGGCAGGGGGGGCACCCCTTGTGTGCAATGGGGCAAAGGGGGACAGGGACCCTGGCAGGACATGTGGGCAGGGTGTGATGCTGTCCAGATTTAGGGAAGCATTTATGATATTATTTTCTATTCATATCTCATAT
>ML685785.1:29930248-29944523 GCA_007922175.1 Pelusios castaneus | reverse complement strand
ATATGAGATATGAATAGAAAATAATATCATAAATGCTTCCCTAAATCCAGACAGCGTCACACAGGGCTCTGCCTTGCCCTTTGGGGGGCATGCCAGGCTCCCCCTGTGCCCCCCCCCAGCAGGGAGGGCATTGGTGTAGTCCTGGGGTAGCCCTAAGTCGACTTCGGGCTACCCCACGTCTACACTGGCTTAATTCAACTTTAAAAAGTTGAATTAAGCCTTAAGTCTAATTAAATCTAGGTTTAATAAAGTTGACTTAATTTTCCTTAAGTCAACTTAAGCAAGCTGCTTAAGTCGACTTGAGAAAACCGTAGTGTAGACGCAGGGTAAATTAAGTCAACTTAAGCAAGCTTAAATCGACTTAATTTACAAGTGTAGATGCAGCCATTGTGACTCTAGACCAAGACAGATCCAGCCTCCTTTTGAAAATCTCTAGTGAAGGAGATTCCACGACTTCTTTACAGAGTCTGTTCCATTTTCCTACAGGCACTCTGCATTTACTCCTAAGATACACAGAATACAACACATCAAGTGATAAGGTACCAACAGTATGTTCTACCACTGTAATGAAAACAATGACCCTGGCTGTAACACTTTATTCATTTTTACCACTTTTATATTCATTATACAACCAGATTTGATACCCGCCTGGCCTTATGACATCCATCTAAGCCCTCAAGAACATTTTATGTGCTGCAAAATGTACACTAGGTTAGGCGCTCAATATATTAAATGTGTTGCTAGGAGTACAAAGTTTAAAGGAAGTAAAAAGCTGGGCCTTACCTTTTATCCAAAGTTACAGAAATAATAGAGCATAAATGCAATAGAGAACTACACCAAACAAAAAGGAAAAACATCTAATAAAGAATGCAAGAAAATGGGTCTGTTAAATGTCCTGTAACATGTAACTATAAAACAATAACTACCCCATTTCTATGTAACCCCCAGTTGACACTCTCACTAGGTAAAATTATACATGCATGATTGCACTTTCAAATTATTAGGTGGAACAGTGTTTATAAGCAATTTGCATAATCAAATGCTAATGATATACAATGGATGGGTGATTAAAGGACTATGATATCAGCTTTCCTTTTCACTATAGAGCAAACAACAAATAAAAATTAAAATGTGCACATTACAGCCAGTTAATTAGAGTTCAGAATAAGTCTTCATTTTACTATCCAGCATGCCAGTTACTCAAATCTATAACAAACTGTGTGAAGCTGTGTGTGTGTTCAAAACACATCTTTTCCCTATTCCAATTGTAGTTCTCAGCTGGATAGTCTAAGGACTTGATTAACTGAGCAAAACAACAATTCAGAAGCTAATTTGTACATTCATGATTTACACTTTTATAAATTAGTTCCCTAGATAAAACATTTTACTCACTGAAAACAAAATCAGCTCTAATAGTCCGTGTTTTGTGTTACATACAGTAGGCCATTTTAGCACTATAATATAACAGAAAGGTAAGAATGACATTAACTTAAACTGAGCAAATATCCTCAGTTTACTCACTCGGGTGTTTTGCAAAACAAAACTTACTTGGTTTCTTATTGTTTTAAAAGATACCATGCTGTTACTGGATATAAAATCTAGTTTTCTAAGCAAATATTTCACTAAGAAGAACAGAAACTAGACTGACAGCATGGAAAGTAAAATAAATACTTTTTCCTCCTGAAAGTGTTAAAAGAAGATGTTTGGATACTCCATTGTGTGAATTTTAGTTTGCATGCTATGGGGAACTTGGTGTGTTACAGTGAATAATTCTATTAATTGCTAATAGTATATTCTTAGGGGACAGTAGTGACTTAAAGACACCGTCAGATCTCTAGGGAATAGGCTTTGGGAATGTCGTTATGTTTTACCTAAATCCTTTCAGTTTTTAAAACTGAATCTTCCCCTCAGTAATGATTGCTATAGCTATAGCAGAGAATAACTGTTGGTAGACATGGTGGAATTTCAAGTTAGATTTCCTGTAAAATGTCTGTTTATATAAGAAAACATGATGAGATGGTTTCTGCCAGGATTTAGTGAATAGGATTATCCAGACTGAACCAGCTGGTGGCAGCAAGCTAATGAAACATACCGCACATCCTCTTGCTGGTGCAGAGCACTGCCAGAATAAGGGCTACCTAAACAAGTCATTTAATATCATTATACTATTGCCAGCAGGAATGTATTTCAGAGACACGGAGTTCCTAAATATTTAAAAAGAGCACTATCAACTCTGTTTCAGTAGTGTACCTTCCTCCCTGAGGGACAATATATTACATACCATCCCTGTAGGGTGCCCTATTCTGCGCTCTCTCTCGCTCTCTCTCTCTCTCTCTCTCTCTCTCTCTCTCTCTCTCATTCCCACACATTCCCAAATAGCTTTATCTCAGTATTCACAGTAATTAAGGTGTCTCCTATAGTGAGCACAAGCTAATAAAAACACATCTATGGAGGATGTTGAGGTAAATTTCTCTATATTGTGAAGTAGGAGGCAGAAGGTTTAGGGAATTGGCACCAAAATCAGGAAAATAGGATCGTATTTGTGGCTTGGCCATTGACCTCCTTTGTGACATTTCTGTGCCTCTACTTCCCCTCCCACCTTTGTTTATCTTGTCAATTTAGGTTAAAAACTCTTCAGGAGAGGGTCTCCCTCTCACTATGTGAATGTACAATGGTTAGTAGAGCTGGCCCCCATCTTGGCAGGGGCCTCCAGGTGCTCCTGGAATGTAAATAATAATAAAGGCAAATTATCCGTTTTACTTAATGAACGTGGGTATGTGCACAATATTTTAATATATATATGTATACATACACGGATGGATAAAGAGAAATAAATTTATCAGTCCATCTACATCAATTCTCTCTCTCCATATGTATAAATTAGTTAAATTACAAAGACAGACAGATGGCTAACTCAGCGTTTCCCAAATATCTGAAAGCAGAACCACCCTTCAAGAAAACAAAATCAATCATGCCTGCTCGGCAACCTCCCCATCTGCACATCTTCCTTTCTCTGTCTCATACCCAAACTCGTCCAGTATCTCCGCTAGGTAACACGGGTATTGCTTTTTATATGACACTTGCTCTCCTTTCTTACAAGCTGTGATTAGTAGTATAACAGATAACAGGTGTGACATTTACAGTATCATCACTGGACATCTGAGTCAGAATCCTCCTTAACAAAAGGGGCAGTTCACACTTCAGAGCTATTGTTTCAGGCTCTCTATAAAACTTACACAGTCATCAGTTACAATCCTCTCATGGGGGTACTTCTACATTACAGCTGCCACAGCAGCATAGCTATGGTGCTGAAGCACTGCGGTTGTTGCACCGTAGTACTGTAACTGCCTCCTGTGTTGTTGGAAGGAGTTTCATTGTTGTAGGTAACCCACCCCTCCAAAAGGCAGTAGCTAGGCTAATGAAGAATCCTTCCGTTGACGTAGATGTCTCTACATGGAGGGTTAAGTCAACCAAACTGTGGTGCTAAGGGCATGAAATTTTTCACAGTCCTGAGCTATGTAAGCCTTCGTTTTAAATGTAGACCAGCCCATTTGTCAAGGTTTCTTTCACAACTACACCATTAGAGAATAATTTAAAACAAAACCAAAAAATCCAAAGTTGAGGATCTGCACAACGAGGGGTCTATCTGTACCCCTTGACCCTGGGGAAGCCTTCATGGCTCCCAGAGAGGGTGTTCCACACTTTGGGAAACACAGATATACTGGACCATGATTAACCTAGACACTGTCTCTTCATAAGAAACAAGGGCTATGTCTACATTACAAAAAGTTAGGTCAACTTTGTTAAGTTGACCTAATAAGGTAGACCTTATTAGGTTGACTTAATAAAGTGGTTTCCCTGAATGGGGACTTAGTAAGTCAACCTAACTGTCCTTAGGTCGATGTAATAAAGTGGACTTAAGCGTCCACACTATGCTTAGGTCGATCTAAGGAGTCGACTTAAGGGTTAGGTCTACCTAACCGGTGGTTCTTATTAAGTTGACCCAAGCTTTCATTAAGTTGACTTAAGGAATTTCTTAAGTCGAACTAATGAAAGCCGGGTGTGGACAGGGACTCGGTTAGGTCGACTTAAGCCTCCTAAAGTCAACCTAACTTGCAAGTATAGACATAGCCAAGGAGTCCTGTGGCACTTTTAAAGACTAACAAATTTATTTATTGAATGCGGCTGGTTGATCCCAGGTTGGCTTTGGTCCGATAAATGGGTGCATCCCTGGAGATCAGCGCTCATCAGAATGTATTAGTTGCTTCAACCCTTACTTGGATAACTGTGGTAATTCTAGAGCTAATACATGCCAATGAGCACTGACCTCCAGGGATGAGTGCATTTATCCGAACAAAACCATTCCAGGCTTGCCGGGCCACATGCAATAAATACTTTTTTAGTCTTTAAAAGGGCCACAGGACTCCTTGGCAAATATAGTACCTATCTTCAAGAAAGGGAAAAAGGAGGATCCAGGGAACTACAGACCAGTCAGCCTCAGCTCAATCCCTGGAAAAATCATGGAGCAGGTCCTCAAAGAATCCATCCTGAAACACTTGGAGGAAAATAGAGTGATCAGGAACAGTCAACAAGTATTCACCAAGGGCAAATCGTGCCTGACCAACCTGACTGCGTTCTGTGATGAGATGACTGGATTTGTGGATGCGGGAAGAGCCGTTGACATGGTATACCTTGACTTTAGCAAGGCTTTTGATACGGTTTCTCACAGCATTCTCATTGGCAAGTTAAGGAAGTATGGGCTGGATGAGTGGACCGCAAGGTGGGTAGAAAACTGGCTAGATCACCAGGTTCAGCAGGTAGGAATCAATGGCTCGATGTCTAGTTGGCAACCAGTAATGACTGGAGTGCCCCAGGGGTCGGTCCCGGGGCCGGTTCTGTTCAACATCTTCATTAATGGTGATGGGATAGATTGCATGCTTAGTAAGTTCGCAGAAGACACCAAGCTGGGGGGAATGGTAGACACGCTGGAGGGCAGGGACAGGATCTAGGGAGACTTAGACAAATTGGAAAACTGGGCCAAAAGAAATCTCATGAGGTTCAACAAGGACAAGTGCAAAGTCCTGCACTCAGGACGGAAAAATCCCATGCACTGCTACAAGCTGGGGACCGATCAGCTAAGTAGCAGCGCTGTAGAAAAGGACCTGGGGTTATGGTGGACGGGAAGCTGGATATGAGCCAACAGTGTGCCCTTGTTGCCAAAAAGGCCAATGGCATATTGGGCTGCATCAGCAGGAGTGTTGCCAGCAGATCGAGGGATGTGATAATTCCCATCTATTCGGCACTGGTGAGGCCGCATCTGGAATACTGTGTCCAGTTCTGGGCTCCCCACTACAGAAAGGATGTGGACAAATTAGAAAGAGTCCAGCGGAGGGCAACAAAAATAATTAGGGGGCTGGGGCACATGACTTATGAGGAGAGACTGAAAGAAGTAGGCTTATTTAGTCTGCAGAAGAGAAGACAGAGGGGGGATTTGATAGCAACCTTCAACTACTTGAAGGGGTGCTCCAAAGGGGAGGGAGCTAGGCTGTTCTCAGTGGTAACAGAGGACAGAACAAGGAGCAATGGTTTCAAATTACAGCTGGGGAGGTCGAGGTTGGATATTAGGAAAATCTTTCTCACTAGGAGGGTGGTGAAGCATTAGAATGAGTTACCTAGGGAGGTGGTCGAATCTCCATCTTTGGAGATATTTAAGGTTCGGTTAGACAAAACCCTGGCTGGGATGATTTAGTGGGAGTGGTCCTACTTTTAGCAGGGGGTTGGACTAGAAAACCTCATGAGGTCCCTTCCAGCCATATGATTCTATGACTCCTTGGCTATGTCTACACTAGAAAAATTAAGTCAACTTTCTAAGTCGACTTAATAAGATCGACTTAAAGTCTACCTTACTAAGTCGACTTAAGAAAGTCGACAACTTTTCTAGTGTAGGCATAGCCCCTTGTCAACCTCATTAAGTCGACTTAACACTTTAAGTCGACTTAATAAGGTCGATTTAGGTGCTAATCGCCATCCACACTGGCTTTAAGTCAACTTAAGGAGTCGACTTAAGGTTTAAGTTGACCTAAAACTAGGTGTTATTAAGTCGACTTAAGCTTTCGTTAAGTCGACTTAAGGAAATGCTTAAGTCGACTTAATAAAAGCCCAGTGTGGACCTGGCTTTGTTTAGGTCAACTTAAGCCTCCTTAAGTCAACCTAAGTTGCCAGTGTAGACGCACCCCTTGTTTGTTTTGCTGAATTAGATTAACATGGCTATTCCTTTGGAACTTGCCTCTTTATAGATAATATTTTTTCATATAGACGCTGAAGAGTAAGTGTTGGGAAAGTGCATACTAAGAATTGTAAATGCCCATCTGGGGTTGGAGTTGTCACCGCATAGCATAGTATCATTGTAATCTTACACTGGACTGAGCTGCCTTATGCTAGAATCAGGATTCATAACTGCCAATTGGATAGCCTTTGATGCCTTGGGGGGGACACATGAAACAAGCTTCTCAGAGTGGTACAAACGAAGCCCCAAATATTAATGAAGGAAGGTCAAATATTGGAAAATCAAAATTTACATTACCATTAATTCTTTTACTTGTATTTCAAGGAATATTAAGAAGCCCCTGTCAGAACAGGTGACACCAAGGATGACCCAGTCTGGGCTACGAAAAGTACTTTCCTGTTAATATCTATTTCCCCCAAGCCTTGCAAACACATCTGGCAGGCAGAAACTGCTTTTCCAAGCAGGCATACACTTTATAGTAAAACTGCAAACAAGAGGTACTGGTAGAGGAGGGGCTCATGGCATGTCTCATTCTGATTTTAACTCTGTGCTGTTATTAGATTGCATTTGAGTCTTGGCAGTATATTTAATGGACTATCTATTAAGGTGACTAGTATGTAAAGATCTACCTAATGTGGCTAGATTGATGCACTGAATAAATGTTGGAAAGTCTTGCAGCATTAATGACATTATGGTGCCTTCCAGGTATTTTAGTTTGTTAAACAGTAATGCTATGCTAGCCCAAGTAGGTTTTTCAGGTCATGTAGTAGAAGTTGCTGCTTCTTCAGAAGGAACAGTCAGCATCCATCGACTGCCCTGCTCACTTGGAGGGAGAAACAGCAGCAGGGATAACCAGAGAGAAGAAACAGAAGATCAGCAGTTCAGAGAAAGCTGCCCCTTATCTGCCCTCACTGCTGCTGGAGGGTAGCAGATAAAAGAGCTGCCAGCTGCTTTGTAGCTCCCTGTCCATCTGTCTCTGTATGCTGCCTCCCTATACCTCTCTAGTCCCTGAAACAGCCAGCTGTGGAAATGACACAAGTGGGAAGGCAGGCAATAGCAGCCTCTTTTGCCAGTTACCATGGGGTAAGCAGCAAGACACATCTAAGGAAAATGCCAAGGACATCTGCAAGAGGGAGCAGAACAGTGGCAATATCAGCAGAGGCTTGGGATGATGGAGATGAGGAGTGGAGTAGGCATATCAAAGAAAAGAGGGTGGTGTGGGTTAGGATGTACATTTCGGGTGAATGGCATTCAATTTCAGTAGAAGGACCCCATGTTGTATTTCTGCTTGGGAGTCCGTCCTGGTATTTTATGTTCCTTTGCCCTATCGTATGTACAAGACTGAGTTAATTGTGTCCAATGAATGAAAAGTAAAGTGATGTGAAACTTTTGGAACAAGAGAGGAAACAGATTTCATCACTAAATCAAAACTCAGACCAATTTTGTCAAATGGTTCAGCTGAGTTGAGTTTCTAAAGAGTGTGGGCCAATTTCAAGTGAACCTGAACTGATTTATGGTTTTATTTGGGAACTGCTGTGTTTTTGGATGATTACAACCTGAGCCCAAGAGAAACCTGTCATTTTCCACTGACTTTTGCAACCAAAGTGGTTTCCTGCAAAGTGTAACTGGAAAATGGATCCATGCCCAGGAACATATTAAACTGGTTACACAATCAAGAAGTTGGTTACACAATCAAGAGATTGTAGCATACCATAGGCAGCCAAGTGTCCAGACAACAGGAAGATGTGACTATTCACTCAAGCTCCACAGAAAACTGAAGGAGCAAAGAGGACAGGAAAGAATAAGGAGATGATGAAGTTCTTGATCCCAAGAAAAGGTACTAATTAATAATCATCAAGAAACCAATATGACCATTTCCATGATATAGGGTTAGCTGTAACAGTTTCAGTAGGTTAGACTCAGAGGGACAGGCATTTAATAGAAGACAATGGGTTTTCATGTCAGAGAGAAAAAGAGAGTAACAAAAGGGAAAGAGCGAGAAGCCTGTACCCAGGTGGCCCCTGCACCTCTGGCTCTCAAACTGAGTGAGGTTCCTAAGGGTGAGAGACTGAAGTTCTCTGGGCTAAGCCTTCCTACCCGAGGTCCATGGACCAGGTTGTGGAGGATGAAGCTCACCTGTTGCAGACAGTCCAGACAATAGAAGAAAGAGCTTTCCTTGAGGGCAGCGCAGGAGATGGAAGCGTCAGAGTAAGATGCAGTGGAGGCCATGGCAGGCACTGAGAGTTCCCTTAGCTGTACGTCACCCAGCTTTGGAAAATGTCCCTCACTGTCACCCAACTGTGCATTCAGGAAATCTTGCGGCTACTGTGTTAGGGTGGGTCCCTTATGGAATGAATAAAGGTGCACTATCAATTTCTAGTATAGTGCAAATAGCTCCCCAGCATGGATTCTTCACCCAGGAGAGCGAACCTCTGTTAAATTAACTACGGTGAGTAGAGCAGGGAGCTGGGATTATTGTACACTAATTTTAATTCTCTTGTTTTCCTGAACAGTGCACAAAGGGGAGAATATTGGGTGGAACGCACTGACTCAGATGGTTCTTAACAGAGCCACCAATTGCAACATGGGCGAAGGGGAAAGGATTTCCATGCAGACATCAATTTGTCATCAAAAGGTTTTTAAAACATTTCCATCATCATTTTTAAACAGTCAAACAGAAACTGTTCTTTTGTAATTGTAACCCCTTTGGGGTTTAAGAGAGCGTGGTCCCTTTAACCCTTTGCCCTGTAGGGGAGGCACTGATTATGCTGGGAGGAGAGAGTGCTGTTTGGGGGGAGGGGATGAGAGTGAGGGTGTGGCTGGAAGCTGGGCAGGGGAGGGGCGGCAGCAGAGGCATGGTGAGGAGAGAAGCAGCAGAGGCCCTGCCCAGAAGCTGGAGAGGGACAGAGAGCTGACCAGAAACACCCAGGACAGGAGCCAGAGGACACTGTGCCAGGGAGCAGTTGCCCGAGGACAGACTGGAGCTGGACCAGTGATACGGCTGCCCAGGGCTGCGGGGCCGTGAGTACGAGGCCTGGGACTTGGCCTGGGACTTGGGGGAGGCTCTAGGTAGTTAAGTGGGGAGGGCATCAGAAGAGGCACAGGAGGCTTTGCTGGGGACACTTGCTGGCCCGAAGACAACCAGGAGCAACCAGGACTCAGCCCGGACTGGAACTGTGCTGGGATCACTGAACTCAGCACAGACGCTGTGCTCAATCACTGTCTGCCTTCAGCCTGCAGCACCCCTGGGCCTGCAAGGCCTGTGCTAATTGATAGCCTGCTTTCCTGCTGCCCCATCCCCCTTGTTGTTCTCTCTTTCCTCCCTCTGTAAATAAATCTTCCCCGTTCCATTGTTCGCTGTGCTGTCCCAGCGTGTGTGCGTGTGTGATCACTCCGGGGGGTTTGGAACAGGTGCCCCTGGGTGAAAGGGGACTGTCCCTGCTGCATTCCTGCATGCGCCTTTCCTTGGCCAGAGCTGCCTGCAAAGCAGACTCCACCTTGGCCATAAGGGCGTTACACTTGGTGGCCCATACGGGGACAGTGCAGTACACAAACCTCTATGTCACACACCCTGGGTCCTCCTTCACAGTGAAGAGGGAGACTACCTGAGTGATTGTCCTCTGAGTTAAATAAAAGAAATAAATAAAAAGAATGGAGACAGGATTACTGGAAGACCTTTGCCGAGGGGCACGGATCTCAGTAAACCAGGCTGTGCTGGTGTCAGGGTTCCCAGAAGATATGGAACCAAATGAAATTGAGGAGAGCCTAGATGCAATGGGAATACTGGGAAGAGTGAAGGTCCACACCCGTATTTACAGCCGTGAAATGAAAAGCATGGTAGCACTATGTACTCACTCCAAACAAGCAGACCTTGATAAGGTGCCCAAAGAAGTACAAGTGAGCGGTACCACCTGGACAATTCTGGGGCCAGAGCAGTCCTCTGCTAGTGCACCCCTGTCGCTGGAAGTGGATTCATTGGCACAGAAACTGCAAACTCTGATGGCAGATGAGAAGCGGACACGAGAGGAATTAATATTGGCATTAGGAGGAACTCCAACACCCGCAGCAGCTGGCCCGGCGGGATGGGCAAAAGAGTTGGGGAACGCTCTCAAAGATGTGCTGAGGCCGATGTGTGAAAATGCACCCTACAAGCGCTTACGTTCTTTCTCAGGGGTGACACCTGTACCCTCAGGGGAAGATGATTATGAGACCTGGAGGGATTTTGCAGTGCCGCTTGTCCATGAGTGGGAATGCTCTGATGCTGAAAAACGGAAACGGGTACTTGAGAGTTTGAAGGGACCTGCCATGAGGATTGTCCAAGCCTTGAAAGACTCCCAACCAGTTACAACAGTGCAAGACTATTTAACTGCTCTTGAGAATGTCTATGGCAATACTGATAGTGGTGAGGACCTGTATTATCGGTTCCGCCACACCTATCAAGGGCCCCATGAGCATTTGTCAGATTTTGTTAGGAGACTGGAGGATTTACTACAGCAGGTAGTACGGAAGGAAGGAATCCCCACCAAACACATTGATTCTGTTAGGTTAGACCAGATCCTTCGGGGCACCCGACAAGATGGATTGATGCTGTGGCGACTGCAACTGAAGGAGCAGGCCCCAAACCCACCTCCATTTCACAGTCTCATTCGAGAGATTCGTGAGGAAGAGGACCGATTTTCGCTGGCAGATGCAGTCGTGCCGCCAAAGAAGGCTGGGAATTACACCACTGCAGTGCTCGAAGTAAGGGAAGAGACCTCATCAGTGGCAGCAGCTCTGAGAGATTTGACCCAAGAAGTGGCCATGATGAAAGTGCGTACTATGCCACCTAAAAAAGGGGAAAATAGCCCAAGGGGTAATAGACCGAAAGAGGGGTTTTGTTATAACTGTGGAAGAGACGGACACTATGCTTTGGACTGCCAGGAAAAGACGGATCATGCAAGGGTATCTCAGAAATTGCAGGAAGCCCTTAGGGAGCTTCAGGGAAACGCCAAAGGGGCTTGGAGAAGGAGCAATCCAAGACCCTGAAATTCCAAAGCTCCCCAGAAGAAACCACAGATCAAGGTTACCCTGACGGACTAGTAGGACCTCAAGCTGTAGCACCCATCCACATAGAGGGGCGATTGTGTGAGGCATTGCTGGATAGTGGATCACAGGTCACCATCCTTTATGAATCTTACTATCGAGACCACCTGCAGCATTTACCCTTGCATCCCCTATCCGGCCTAACAGTCTGGGGAATTGGTTGTGACTCTTGCCCTTATCAGGGGTATATCCTGTTAAAGGTTCAATTTCCAAAGGATGTTGCTGGAATAACTCAAGAAATAGAAACACTGGCATTGATCTGCCCAGATCCAAAGGGAAGAGAATATACACCTTTAATACTGGGGACGAATGCAAACCTGTTCCAGAGATTAGCACAAAAGTGTCAAGAGATGGCGGGCAAGAACTATCTGCAGAAGTTGCCAATGCATGCTTTATGTAAAGCCACATACCAACGAATGGACCAAGAGGAAACCAAAGCTAAATCTTTTGGAAGGGATAGTTTCCGGTTTGGGGATTCCCCTATTCCTGCTGAGTGGAAGAATCGTCTGTGCGAGAAATTAGTCAAGAGGAAGACTGTTTTCTCTATGCATGAATGGGATGTTGGGTGTGCTCATGATGTGGAACACCATATCCAGATGCAGGATGATCGGCCTTTTCGAGAGAGGTCAAGACGGTTAGCCCCTGCTGATATTGAAGATGTGAGGCAGCATCTACAGGAACTGTCCCAAGCCGGTATCATTGAGGAATCCAGGAGCCCTTATGCATCGCCAATTGTTGTAGTACGAAAGAAAAGTGGCAAGGTGCGCATGTGTGTTGACTATCGTACTTTGAACCAGCGGACAATTACTGACCAATAATCAGTGCCTCCCCTACAGGGCAAAGGGTTAAAGGGACCACGCTCTCTTTAACCCCAAAGGGGTTACATAATAAATACACATACCCAATGCTGCTGCACAGGGACCTGGAATGTGAAACTGACAACTAATTTTACTGTATGCACTGAAAACATGGACAGAGTAAACAAGCAGCCTAGATGCTAAATAAGATTTTCTTACAGTTTTTATAATCTAAAGCACTGTTACAAATGCAGGGAAAGATGGTATTTAAAAACCTGATAATGGTTATGCTGCTGGTGTGCAAAGACCATTGCCTATCATGCTGGCCAATATTTTCTCACTGTACCATTGTATTCCCTCATCTGTCTGCATCCATCTATTGTTTCTTGTCTCATGCTTAGACTGTAAGCAGTTTGGGGCAGAGACTGTCTTTTTTGTTCTTTTTATACTGTGTCTAGCACAGTTAGGTCTGGGTCCACAACTAGAGGTCCCAGGTACTATGGTAATATAGATAATAATAATAAATACTAGTAGACCAGTCCCCTTTATTTTTTCATAAGTGGACTGGTTGCACATGTGATATTTGGAAAGATGCTGTTCATCTACTCCGTGATTTGTATGTTATAAGGTACCCAGAACTATACTTTCTGGGTGCATAGCAGTTTGGCAAATTGCTTCTATCACATGCCCAATCTATACTTTTCTTTATGATTCAGCCCAAAATCTTTAATTGAGAGTCAAGGTGATACCCAGTGGTGCAAGCTCCCTGTCTTGCAGTAATCAAGCAAAATCCCTAAGCCCTGGAGTTATGATTCAAACATCTTCTGTTGTCCCCAGCTAACAATGAGCAAACAGATTCACCTGCATTGGAAACATTCTGGAAATATCTTTCAAGGGCAGAGTTTAATGTGCTATGCCAGTCCAGCTCCGTGCTTTCAATGCCAAACCTTTTCAGAGAGCTAGAAACAGTGTGATGAAAGAGCATTCCTTCTTATTGTTCGTACCTTTGCCCAGAAGTCCAGCAATTTTGGAAAAGCATCAGAGACCTAATTGAAGAAACCACTATCTCCTACTGCATGATTGTTGCCCAGAAAAAGCACCTGCATGAAAACCAGCTCTATTGGTGAAGGCTCACAGAGGGTGGATGATGTAATGGCTGCAGGAAACTGCACAGTGTAATAACAAATGAGCTGACAACATTGCTATGTGCCTTGGAGACCACAGCCACATTGAAGAAAACTCCGCTCTTCCAAGCTGTAGAGTTTGCACAACTACTTTTAGGCCTATGGGTTTGCTTTCTTCCATGACTCTCCAAAACAGACTGATTTCTCCTGCTGTAACATACTACACCAGATTGCAGAATTAGAAAATGCTGGCTGATCTGGTCTTGTGCTGTGATTTTGTCTACTGATATGTTAGATTAACTATGAGACAAACCCTGATTAGACCTGTTCAGGCAAGGCTATCATTGGAGTCTTACCTGAGCAAGGGCTTTTGGATTTGCATCCATAAATGGAGCAGAAAAAAATGTTTCATTGGGGAAAAAAATTCTGTACCCCCAAGTTCTGCTGTCATGGGTTGATTATTCACAATAGCAGTTCACGTGGCTATTTAAATACTTGTAGTGCTCTTTGTATTCAGTACAGCCCTTTTTCAACTCAAGTCTCTCACTCAGTCCATGATCAGCGGTTCGCAGCTGGGTGTGCAAATAAAATCTGCTTCAAGCAGAGAGGCAACGGACACTGAGCTGGGTTTCTATTATAGGTGGGTGAGGGGAACTACTTGGTTTGATTACAATCATATCACTCTTCCTCACAAAGAGTAGCACACATGGAACTGTGTCTTCCTTGGCTAGGAGTTCTCGTGTTATTTTGGCTTAGGAGCTGACAGCAAGTTGAAGCTTATTAACTTTGAGCTCTGACCAACAGCTGCCAATTTATTAATTGTTACCATGTCCTCTCTTCCTCATCTCCAGAACCTGCTCCAACTCCACAGTATTTGTACTTGTGATTTCTATGTCTGTGAAGCGAAGTGTAACAGACAAGTCTTTGGGCACACTATGGCTATGCCTACACTTGCTAAAACTAGTTCAAATTAGTTAGTTTGAACT
>ML685785.1:29903347-29915248 GCA_007922175.1 Pelusios castaneus | reverse complement strand
GACCCTGGCAGGGCATAGGGGCAGGGTGGGCAGGGCTCTGCCCTGCCCTGTGGGGGGGCATGCCAGGCTCCCCCTGTGCCCCCCCCCCCAGCAGGGAGGACAACGGGGGAGTCCTGGAGTAGCCCTAAATTGACTTAGGACTACTCCAGGTCTACACTGGCTTAAGTCCACTTGAAAAAGTCAACTTAAGCCTAAAGTCGAATTAAAAGTAGGTTTAATAAAGTCGACTTAATTTTTATTAAGTCCACTTTATTTTCCTTATGTCGACTTAAGCAGCTTGCTTAAGTCGACTTAAGGAAACTGTAGTGTAGATGCAAGGTAAATTAAGTTGACTTAAGTAAGCTTAAGTCGACTTAATTTACAAGTGTAGACGAACCCTTATAGTGTTATAATAAATAATACTCATAATCAGTTCAACTGATTGAATGACAGAGCACTTTAGAAGACAGCAAAAATGGTTAGTCTGACTGAATCAATTGTGAGAATGAATAGACATGTTTTGAGCCAGGGTTTCATTTTACTGGTTTCCATACAGCAGTTGGCTGGCATTTGTTTTATGTTTTAGAAGTCAGGATTTCTATCTATTGCTATGGTATCCATCACCCTATTATCTGAGAACCTTTCAAACATTGATGAACTTATTCTTGAAACATTCCTATAAGATACAAAAGCAATATCAACCCAGTTTTACGATGGGGCTTGACAAATGTGATCTAAGCAGTAAAGCTGGGTGATATTTTTCAGCCAACACTTTTTTTTTTAAACAAGCCATGCAGATCCAGCAACACCAAAATGTTTCATGAACTTTTGTTAGTTTCATCACATGGGTTGGTCCAACCACTCCCTTCCAATTGGAAAAAAACCCAAAAACATTATGTAGCATTACTTTTAGATTTTTTCATATCAATAAATTTTCATACTCCTAGCAACCACCCCTCAATCATATCAAGACCTCTTCAGTTCAATAATAATTTTTAAAAAATTTGAAAGTGCTGAAAATCAAAACAAAGTATGATGTTCAACACAGAATGCTTTTTGTGGGGTGGGAAATAATTGCCAAAGATTTTTTTAAAAAAATCTTCTTTTGGATCAACCCAATTGTGTTTATTTACTTATTCGTTTATTCGGAATACCCAGCAAACCAAAAAATCATTCACATCCATAGCTCTAATTGGCAATCTGTGCCAAAGAGAGGAACTAAACTTAAATTTCTGAGTTCCAGGCCAGTGCCGTAACCCCCTGACTATTCATCCTCTTTACACGACCTGAAGGAAGAGTAGACAGGTGGGAAGGAAGCAAAGAAACCAACACTATAGTTGTGTTTCATTTGGTATTTGTAAAAGATTCAGATACTATGGTGACCAGGATGTTATAAAAATATCTGAATGCGCAATGGATAGTAAGGCAGACAGATGATGGCACCCTAATCTAACAGATCATGACACAAAGGTTTTGCTATCTTAAGTATACACAAAATCACTTGTCTCCAGACACACGAACATAAATCACCATGTTTATCTACGAAAAGCCTATGTTCACAGTCCCAAAAGAATTTTCTTTCTTTCTTGAAGATTTTCATCATCAAATTTTCATGTTTGATTACCTAAATTTGAATACAAATTTAGATGCATCTGTGGCAGAAGCTGCGCCAGAATGTATGCATGCCAGGAAGTATGCGTGTTTCATAGGTAAAAGAGAAAATGTGTGTGTGCAAAGAGGTAGGAGGATAAAATGGTATGGTTTTTGTAAGTATCTAGAAAAAATAAAAAGACACACGTCTCTCTGAAATATGAACTAATGTAGAGTCGTTGGTTAGATCAACACATTAAGGATTTCCATTGATCTTGATGGAAGTTGCACAGGGCCCTTTGGTTGAGAAAATCTATTTGTACTGTCCTGGAAATGAAACCGCTCGCCCCCCACACACCCAACCCACCCATCTCAGTTATATGTACTTTTTTTTAACAAAATGAGAACATCCACATACACAATTCTCCTCAAATTCACCCAGATTTCTGAACAGATGGAAGTTGTTCATTCAGAGTTTTGAGACTGCATATGGCAATGGCTTGTAGCTGCGCATCATGTTTTATTCCTCCAAACTACCCCATTTTTTAAATGTTTGCTTTAAAGTCAACTGTGAATGTGATATGTAGTAAGGCATTTTTCATTAATTGCATAGTCACTTCTTAGGCTGAGCCTTCTGAGCATTTCTGGTTCACACTGGGCACATCAGAAGACACCATAGCCATTAACATAATCTTACCCGCAAAGTTCCCTGCACGATAGTAATGTAATATTACCTCTTATGGTGCGCACAGGGCATATGTTTTCCTGTGTGTGTTATTAAAGGTGCTGCTTAAGTTACTTCAAGCCCCATTTCTATGATACAGTTTAGTTTTGTAAGCAAACCTTTTTCTTTATAAAGAGCTTGGACTCTAAGTTACAGGAAGCTGCTTTTCCACATTATACAGAGGAGACATTTATATCATCGGATTCAGTTCTTTAGCATCACAAAAGATTTTTCTTTAAAAATGACAATAAAAATAGGATACTATTGCTAATCGTTTACTATCCATTATTGCTGAGATTCTTTCTCATGCATATTATTTTAAAATCCATCAGGACAAATTCAAAGCTATTGTAAGCCACTGTGAATGCATTTAAATCAGTGGACTTGCGTCAGGACTGAATTTTACTTTGATGTTATCTGAATTTATATGACAGTGATTTTCTGAAGCAGGATGGAGATGCTCTTATGCCCTGACATTTTAAAAACTGTGACACTTAATAAAACCGCATATCATGAATGAGATATACATATATGCTTGGGTTGAATTCAATATTTACACCATAATACATGCAGAAATTGAATTAGTCCCTTCAGAATTCAATCATGTCTCACATATCCGTTTTGCATTTATTTTCTCCCACAAATAAGGAAACAAATTTAGAAACTATACGAACTATTCTTTCAACTCATCAAAGAGACCAGACCACTTGAGGTATTTATTTAGTGGACTTTGGAATTCCATCATACTGAAGAAGCAGAATGGCATGCCTGACATGTAAGGGAGTAGATCTGGGGGTGCAACTGAAAACCTCGAAGGAAGAGAACAGAATCTAAATCCAGCTCTGAATGTTTAGCATACTAATAGGTCTCGATTCAGAAAATAATAAGCATGTGCTTTGGTCTGTGCCGGTTTCAGTATTATTGTGTACATGTACATGTGCACTCACACACGTTCTTCATCTCCAAATGAAGTAGGTATTATATTAAAAAAAGGAAGATAGATCCATTAAGGCTGAAAGTTTTCAAGCCCATCAGCATATCATCAGGCATCTAAGTTAGAAAATGTTGATCTAGGTCAGTGGTTCTCAGTCACGGTGTCGGGTCATATTACTGTGTCCTGGAGAGCTGGGGAGATGATTGGATTCAGCCTGGAGGGGGTGGGCGGGTGTGTCTGGTAGAGTCACAATACGCTGCCAAGTGTGTTGCAACCCACAAAAGCTTGAGAACCACTGATCTAAGTGACTAGCCACAGGCTACACAATGAGCCACAAATGGAATCGAAGCTCAGATATACCTGGCTCCCAGTGCCAGGCCAGTGTTTAGAAATGGAAATAGTGCTGTAAACCTGCTAAACTGGATTGGTTGAATGGATCTCAGTTCATAGTACATTTTAAAATCCATTTTAAAGACTCAGTTCTGGATCATTTCTGGAGTGATTATGGCTTTGTATTATAGGTTTCCTGAGATGACATTAAAGGAAAAGCATTTTCATAATAACTGCTGTTGCATATCCCACAAATCATACATTCACTTCCAGGTATATCTTTCTCCATTAGCTGTCCCTTGGGGCTTTCTTTCAGTGAATGTTTGGGGAGGTTTTGGGAAACCAATGTGGGCTGAAATTAATAACAGAATTGTTAAGGGCAATAGTGAAAATCACATGACCTATAAGCTACTATTATCCAATATATGGGGACCCAGTGCCTTCTCGTAAAGTGAGGTTTTGTTCTTGCACACTATAAAAAACAGCAGTTTGTGTTAATGATTCCTGAGTACATTGTAAATATTTCTGTTCTCATTTTCAGTCAGTGAACCGATCAGCATAATAGGAAAATATGTGTCTCCAATGAGCTCTCCTTCATGTTTTCCTGACTGCAGGTTACTATTCTGTTGTGTATCTCGCTTCACTCTCTGTAGCCTGTTTTGCTATGGATGGGTTGGCTTTTCTTTCCCAGCTCCTTAAAAACACAGGAGGTGTCTTAAAGTTACATGTGCCTAAAGAGAGGGCTGGGTCTTACAATGGGCACCCTTGTAAAGGACGGTGCAAATTACATGTCAATAACTCGATGCAAGTGGGTGCAATTTACACACTCCTGCTAATAATGTTGTCTGCCACACTTTCCCATTTTCTACGTCTGCCTGTAAATGTAACCAATTTATCAACATGCAGCACTACCCGTGAATTCCCACCTCTGAATTTGGCCCATAATGCTTTATGTCAGGGTGGTAGTGCTGTTAGAGGTATTTATAATACATGAATGAACCATCACTGGGAATGGCAGTGCAATGAGCTGTTCCTCAGTGAGCAGAAATACTAGCAAAGTCATCCTCATGACACTGCATGAAAAAACTGACAACCTACCCGTGATCACACACCTTGCATCCAACTAGCCATGCCCCTTTGTATTCACTTTATCTGACTGCTTCAGTCAAAGACAGTGCTATGAATCAGAAACTGTATCGAAGGATAAGCAGACAGTTTAGGGAAAAACCACAGGGGGAAGCAAGATTGTTCTGCAAAATTATTTCAGTGAACTGGGACTGAGCACAAAGCTGTTCTAGGGCGGGCTGGCAATGTGCAGAAGACCCTCTAAGTATTGTATGTATGCTTGCTGCTGCTGTTTCTGGTGTTTCTATTAGGCACCAGAGTGTGAATCAACTACAGTAACTTGGACATAGGAGAGGACACTTTTATTCAGATTGCCTTGCACTCTTTAGGTCATCGAGCAAGTGGGTTTTTCCTAGCCTTGAAAGCTTTTGTGACAAACCAGCTTTATGGTTTTATTTGCAGTCAACATGCACAACATAAATATTCCAAATGTGCTTCAGCTGTTGTACAAAGACAATCAAAACTTTTTCATTCCCCTGAAATTTAAAAACTGTGCCAAAAAGAAAATCCTTGACAAAACAATCTTTAACCAAAATTAAAGAACTAAATAGGGTTCCACTTATAAACTATGCTTTATTCAGTCAGAATAATGGGAATTAAAAAAACCCAACATCCTCTATATTTTTCAGTTATTGCAATGAAATTAAAGGCAAGTTCGTTGCATTTTTGGGTACCCAAAGGCAACATTTATCCAGTGCTATGCAGTCTCATGTCCCAGCTTTCTATGGCTATGTCTACACTTACTAAAATTAGTTCGAATTAGTTAATTCGAACTAACTAATTCGAATTAACTTAATTCGAACTAGAAAAAATTAGTTCGCACTAAGCAAGTGCCATTCATGCCATTCATGGCACTTGCTTAGTTCGAATTAGTGATTTACATTGATTTCAATGGGCCGGTTAGTTCGAACTGAGCAATTAGTTCTAACTAACATGGCCACATTGGTTAATTCAAACTAACTAGTTCGAATTAACCCTTAGTTCGAACAGGCTAGTCGAACTTATTAGTTTGAATTAAGGAAGCCCTTAATTCGAACTAACTAAAGCTAGTGTAGCCATGGCTTTGGTTAGTTGGAATTAAGCTTCCTTAATTCAAACTAACTTGCCAGTGTGGACATAGCCTATGTGTTTAGATGCCTTTGAGAATTTTGCCAGCAACATCACCCCAAACCAGGTTAAAATTTACAGGAGGGAGATTTTGAGGAGGAAGTTTCCCGAGGATCCTCACGCAGAGATCTGCCACATCATCCCATTACAGGAGCAAATATATCACCTTTCCCCCCAGAAAAGACCATAGCATTCACCCTAACCTAGCGTGGATTCCAAGGATCCAGGGCCAGCCACATGGACATATCACTGTAACTGTCTCACCATGGTCTCATTCTAGCAGGACCAGCTCCCAGGAGGCACAGTAGAAAATGTACTATTGTACAGGGTTTTATTACTTTTCTGGAGGATTCTCTAGGATCTCACTGGGGAGTGGATGATTTTGGTCTTACCCTTGGCTAGTCAGTCTTCTTCTCCATTCCCAATCACAGGCATGTAGAAAGGTTTCTGCCAGATACAAAAATGGGAGGATAGGTGCTGCAGAGACCTTTGCCAGGAAGGGAACATGATCCAGCCTGTCTTAAGCAATTAAGTGATTGATCTGATGAACCTCAGTTCAGCTACAACAAGTGCAGCAGAGTCCTGCACTTAGGACAGAAGGATCGCATGCACTGCTACTGACTGGGGACCAACTGGCCAGGCAGCAGCTCTGCAGAAAAAGACCTGAAGGTTACAGTGGTCAGGAAGCTGGGTTTGAATCAACATATACAGCTGGATATTGCCAAGAAGGCTAGTGGCATATTGGGCCGAATTACAAGGAACATTGCCAAACCAAAGGAAGTGATTATTCCCCTTTATTTGGCACTAGTGAGGCCACATCTGGAATACTGTGTCCAGTTTTGGGCCCCCGGTTCCAGGAAGAATGTGGAGAGAGTCCAGTAGAAGACAATAACAATAATTAGGAGGCTGTGGCACATGACTTATGAGGAGTGGCTGAGGGAACTGAGCTTATTTAGTCTGCAGAAGAATGCGGGGGGTGGGCGGGGGGGTGTGTGGGAATTTGATAGCAGACTTCAACTACCTGAATGGGGGATCCAGAGAGGGTGGAGCTAGGCTGTTCTCAGTCATAGCAGATGACAGATCAAGGAGCAATGGTCTCAAGTTGCTGTGGACTAGGTCTAGATTGGATATTAAGAAAATCTTTTTAACTAGGAGTGTGGTGAAGCACTGTAAGGGTTACCTAGGGAGGTGGTGGAATCTCCATCCTTTGAGGTGTTTAAGGCCCAGCTTGACAAATCCCTGGTTGGGATGATTTATTGGGGTTGGTCTTGCTTTGATGAGGGGCTTGGACTAGATGACCTTCAACTTTAATCTTCTATGATCTAGGAAATTTTGCTTCATTATCTTTTCCTTTGTTAAAATTCTTGGAGGGTCCTGATTTATGCATATAATGGTGGTACACAGCTCTGAGGGCAGGTCCCAGTTCTCTAGTAGCTACAGGGATGGAAACTGTTATTTTATTCCCTGGCCTTTTTGGCACTCCAACCTTTCCCCTAGATAAACTGGCCTGTTACGGTTGGTTGGATAAGGTCATTTCTGACACTGCTGTTTGTACGATTGGCATCCATATCTCCCATTGCTTGGAAGGCAGATACTTGGGCTGGGTGCCTATGGCAGATCAGTTAAATCTATGATTAATACTTGCTGTTCAGTAGAATTAATATTAAGAATGAATCACTCAATTATTAAAGCCCTGCACCTTTAATAGCAGAAGGAGCTGGCAGTACACCTGCAACAGATAATTAATGTGCCAAGACAGGGCTATCAAGGTCACCATAAATGTTAGACAGCTTTGGGCAGGAGGATGCTTACTTGGAAAGGGAAGATGTAAGGAAAGAACAAGGACAAATAAACTGAAAACCTTTAGGCAAAGCACTGAAAACATATCTGGGGCTAAGACTTCAGCAAATACTCTTTTGGGAATGATGTCTGGTATTTAATAAAGCAAGCACACTGAAGAAACCCAAAAGGTTTAATGGGCTGTGTGAGGTCAAGGAAAGGAAACCTGGGACCAAAAGGTTGTATCTGACTAGCAGACAGGCCAAAAGGGATAGATGGGAGAAAGCACCCCTTAGTATTGTTTTAATTCCCCATAAATATGGTGGCCTGGGTGGGATTTTCAAAGATGCCTGGGGCAGTTTTGAAGGAAGTTAGGACTTTATGCTCCTTTGAAAATCTGAGGCCCTATCTTTATAGGCTTTGTAGGGTTTCAGACTAGATCAGATATGGTCACTGTTTTGTTTGTTTTAATTCAGTTTTCCACTCTCCATTCTTAGTAATTCCTGGTTTAATTAGACCATTGGAGGCTTTGATAAGTTTGAAGTAAAGTCTCTGTGGATCATCCTTAAAAGGAAGAAAACCTTAGGCTCTGCTGAGAGAGGAAGACAAGAACAAAACAGTATCTTATTTTGGGGCACTCAACCAACGCAAACCCATTAAGACGTGCCACCTAGACCTGGCTACAATCAGTAGAGGTGGAGACAAGTTGGTGGCAGAAACAGAGGATGAACAGTTTATCCTTTGATAAAAGAATTTTTCATCTCATGATTACTTTCAAGAAACATGAAATTTCAAGCTGTTGGAATAATGGGTACAGAAACCTAGTATCAAATTCTGTCCTCAGTGACGCTCCCACTGGTAATATTTTACTTATAGAATACAGAGATGAAAAAAGAGCTACCATCTTGTACATCAAGTATTCTCAAGCAAACTTTTAAATTAAAGTCTTTCTTGCTCTTAAGTAGTGTCATTAAAGTAATCTAAAAAGTCTTTGTAAGGTGAAGCAGCTGAGTGTTGCATTAACATAACTATTTTTGCCTCGATCACCTCAAAGTTAGAGAGTCATACAGTGGTTTACATTTTAAAGGAAGCATTTATCTTAATGCACTGATATCAAATCATCACAATATCTCATTCTGAGAGTAGGAATATATTTTACATTTCTTTCAGTGAACTGTGAATTCTGTAGAACTTACTACTAATGATACACTTGAAAATGTAGTATGCCTAAATCTAGGACATAAGACATACTCTGAATGGTTACAGTGACTGTCCACGTCTTGCTAATTCCTAGGGGTTAATTTACATAGGCCTAGTTTACATCTGCAGCTCCACAGTTTACAGTTATATTCCCAAGTTAGGTGCATATTTCGTTTAAATATTAGCTCCATGAGCATGGTGCAATAAAATGCATTGCCATGGAATGGAGGAGTGAAGGTCAGTATGGGCCTGCCAAACATTCCATGAGGCTGGACATGGCAGGGGCCACTAACAGTTTTGTCTGAGGCTCACCATGCAGAGAGTGTCAGTTTGGCTGATATTGATTTGCTTGTTTCCTTTGCATTCCTTTATGCTTCTCGACCATCTCATTATTTTCACATTGTCTGATGATTTTGGAGCTTGAGGGTACCTCTGATGCTTTGTAATTGGTTTTGAAACAAAGAAGACTGCAAGCAGCAATCTCTCCTTTGCTTACAAATATTTTGCATCTTTGCCACCCGCCCCCACTCCCCAGAAAGATGGAGAGATTTTTTTTTTACACATCAGAACTTTGTAAAAACAACTCCCCTCCCCAATATTTTACCATACACGATATGTTGTCATATATATAAAAACCACATCTGTGTGACTAACGATTGCCATGTATGTGCAGACACCCTGGGGACAGGACATTCAGCACTAAAAATAGGTCTCCACCATTCCGCCGCTCCTTTAGCGGTGAGGAAGGGGTAGGCTGTTAAGTTGCTGGACCAACCACTAGGAAGTCCTGATGCCAGGCATGTGCTAAATCAACCTCAGTTTATTTTGAAATGTGTTAATGTTTTTCAAAATAAAGTTTCGAGTTGTTTTCCAGTTTATTATGTAAAGCTACAGATAATTTACCCCACGCCTGGTGGGACAGTTTCAGACAACTGTGTAATTAGAGCTGCAGAAACTGCCTACTTTCGTTACAAACAAACTCAATTCACAAAGAACTGTTAGGACACATTATCCCTCTAGCAAACATGAGTGATTGATGTACTGACAGCATGTGAAATTCACAATTTTACATGGCTGTGATGTGAAATCATGTGAAACTCGCAGCTTGACACCCTTCCCCTGCCACATTGCAACAACTTACGGAGGAAAAATGAGGAATATATTTGCACAAAGAGAAACTGCTGAGTGCTTCACTGCTACAGGAGTGCATTTTGCAAAGTGCTATTAAATATGCACTTAAATGTGGAGATCTCTGAAGTCTTCTGAACTTTGCAATTACCGGTAATCTCAAAATGCTTTACAAATATTAATTAGCACTTACAAGCATTTTTCTAAAGCACAGAGAATGTGAGTAGCCCCTATGGTCACAACCTCTGTTAGTGGCAAGCTTGGGAACAAGTCAAATTAAAAAAAAAATCAGAAGTGTTGAAATGGTTTGTTTTAGCATTTCATTGAATTTTATTTTATTTTATTTTTAAAAAGGTTAAGCCTATTCCCCCCAACAAGACAAAATGAAACACCAAACCAAAATGTGTCATTTGTGGGTCAAACTAAATATTTTGTTTGACCTGAAAATAAAATAAATTCTACAAATACACTCTCTAAATCTATATTGTACGCAGCCACTGAACCAGAAAATCAGTTATTTGTCCAGCTCTAACAGTAGCACATAGAATTACTATTAGCCAATTTCTGCTTTCTGAACTCAAACTCTTACATAGCAGAAGCCAGATCCCACCATTCTTACTCTAATTTATGTTGATTAGTTTGTGAATATCTGAAAACAAGTGGAGAAACAGAAATCTAATCTGACCTTTTCTAAACTGACCAATAGTGAATGAATGGCACCTTTATGCCCACTAAATGGATTTTTATAGTTCACTTTGGTGCTGATCTTGAAGTACCCTTGAAGGACCTTTGAAGTAAGTACTAAAAATTCCCATCAACTTCAATGAGCTTCTGGTCAGACCTTTTTGCTTTTCTGAGACATGCGGAATCCTCCTCTAATGCCATGTGCCCCATCCTAGATCAAACTGAATCAGCATTTCTCAAAGAACAGCTTTCCTAATTACAGGTTCTTGCAGATCAGCAGGAACTACAGGAAGCCTCAATAATTTCTACAACTTCTTTTTCCCCATTCAGCTCTTCCATGACCCAAATTTCTGCTGATTTGTTCTGCACATTTTTTTCTTCAATAAATCACCCAGTTTTATTGGTCCCACGTGGTGGCATGCCTTTCATTTTCATGCACTAAAATACAACCTTCTTATTGACTACAGCTGCTTTTAAATACACTTCACTGTCAGCAATGATTTTTTTTAATTATATTTTATTTTAGATTAGAGGTCCTATTGTTTTGTTAATGGGCGATTTAATGGCAATTTTCAAATAAATGAAATCTCAGCATTTAAGCAGACAGAAGAGTTCATTTTCATTAACTGACAATTCCAAACAATCTTCTGCAAAACCCTTCTTGATGAAAATAACTCCGCACTTCCCCAGTCTTTTCTATTCTAGAGTGAATAATCAGGACACATTTTTACTTGGAATAAATTGTACCACAGGAGTACCTTATATCTGCTAAAGACCCTATGTCCCACAGGGTCAGTGTAAGACTGATTTTACACCAGTGGTTCCCAACCTTTTGGCTCGAGGGCCACAAATACCATTTTTTAAAACCCTGAAGGGACACCAATCTATCAACTTTAAAAGATGTATTTGTATACAGTAGAGAGTACACCATTAAGGCCTACAGATCTCTACGTATTTAAAAGTAAACAGTTATTTAGTGCAAAGCAAATTTAAAATTTTAAATAATAATTTAAAATTAAAAAAAAATTAAACTTGTAAAATGGTTCATTTCACAAGAGGAGGGCTGGGAGCGGGCAGTAGGCAGGTGCCTGTGAGAGGCTGGGACAATTGGCTGTAGGCACCTGGCCAATGTCTACGGGAGGCTAGGAAGGCTGGGAGCAGGCACCCAGGTTTGTGGCAGTGCACAGGAACCAGGCAGGAGGAATGTGGCACAGCCCAGCTCCTGTCTCTGTACCAGACCAGGCTTCAGGCTTGCAGCTGCAGCCCAGTAAACCGCTGTATGCCAGGACCAGCTGCAGCCCAGTAAACAGCTGTATGCCAG
>ML685785.1:29874403-29903337 GCA_007922175.1 Pelusios castaneus | reverse complement strand
ACCAGCTGCAGCCCAGTAAACAGCTGTATGCCAGGACCAGCTGCAGCTCAGCTCCCCGCAGTGTGCCAGGACTGGGCAGGAGGCTGGCAGCCACAGTCCAGCTCCCGGTAGCGGGAGGGGAGTGTGGGGCATTTTAAAAGGCCACACAGGCCACTTTTGGCCCACAGACGAAGGGTTGGGAACTGCTGATTTACACCATTCCTGGCTCTCTCACAAATGCCACAGAGGGACCATTTCAGAGCTCCTCCATTTCAGCATTTGCACAGATGTGCTCTGAACTCAAACTGAGTTTGGTACAATTAAGGGTCACGGAATTGGGCCTTAGTAAAGCTTCCAATTTGGCCATCCCATATGGATCCACAATGTCTGCTGTCTTTGGAAAGATATTTCCTGGTGCATTTGAGGGGCAAATTAATCTCATAATCAGGTGGTTTAGTTTTTCTCTCAAGGGAAATCTATACCCAGTAATTACATAGCATCACAATTAATTGCTGGAATTTGCTCTCTGTATTGGAAATGTGCAGTTAGAAAAGAGCTGTGAATCTGAAATGTATTACCAGAGAGTTTATCCTTTCTCGTTAAACTGCTCTGTTAAAATCTTCTGGGAATGCACTGTATATTGCTTTTCTGACATATCATGCCATGTATACAATATCAGATATTGTTACGTTATGTTGCTCCTTGAGATCTTAGCATATGTCTTGAAGCACTATGATGGCACTAAGAGACACGATGAATACAAATGATAAAAAATATCTACTGGTTTTAAAGTAGGTAACTTTCAGTCTGTTTCCACATGACTTTCCAAGATCAATCTGGCATACTGAAGTGCTATAAATTGTAGGCAGTGGAGGTTATTTTGCACAATAGAGCATTATTAGTGTTTTATATCATATGAATTACTGAAGAACATTGTAAGCAAACATGACAAAGAAAGGGATGTTATTCAACACCCAAAGAACAATCAGTGCCTATAGCTCACAGGAGGTCTCTGTGTTTGCAGCAGACCTTGAGGTAGTTCACAAAAACACAAATCTCCTGTGTAATGTTCTGCTTCTCACCCATCCCCTAGTGAAAAAGGATTTTCTGTTTCTTACAATGAACATGATATGGAGAATGACTTATTTATTAAGTACCAGAACTGTGCTTGGCACAAAATGATTCAAGTTCCTGACCTAGAGACTTTGGAAGACCAAAATGATATTTCAAAGAAATCTTCCTCCTAATCCTCTAGCACTTCCAATCACACACAAGTTCTCTGCCCTTTTTGTCTGAGGGCTCTATTAAAGCTCTACAGACCTGATCTACCTGGAGGCCAAAGGGAGAAAAAAGCAGAGCCAGAAGCAGGTAAACCACAAGGAGGTATAAGACCCCCAGTGAAGGCATTAGCAGCAGATAGCGTATGTGTGGTGCCAGTCCCACCCAGTCCTGCTTCTCATCTAGCTGGCGTGAGCAGTGTAATCTTGGTCAGGTATGGCCAACCTGGGAATTAGATGATGTCCAAAAACATTGGCAGGCTGTCCCACATGCATTCCTGGAGACATACAGACAAATTGTGGAGGCCTACAGCACCGGCCAATAGGACTTTCTTCCTGCACCTCTCTCCTTGCTGGTGCATCATTAAGGGCAGGGATAATGTGGCTCAAAATCTATTTACTCATCCTTAAATGTCATATATGTTGTTTACATAAAAAGTAAAATCTAAAACAGCCATTAATAAATACTATATTGTAGCCAGCTTAAATTTTGGTTAAAATTCTGCTTTTAAAAAACATATGCTGCAGTCAATAGAAGGTAGATGTCTTCTTGAGGGACGCATTTGCCTTTCCATTAATTAAAAACAGAGGAGTGGTGTTTGATCCTATTTCATTGGTTCTGCAGGGTTTTGGCTTTTTTCTGCCTATTTACAAACACAAAGGAGGGACATAATAGTTAGGAGCGCTGTCACTACAGCCCATAGTGCTAGTGCAAACAATTGCCTTCCAAAGAACCTATCATCCTGTTGCCTTTCCTTTACCATTGGAATTGGCACTGACATGTCACACAATTCTCTGGGATCCGATCATAACGTTTTAAGAAATGACTCTAAACATCATAATTTCACACCCATTTTTATCAACATTCAAACAAAATATTTCCAAGTTCAGCCAAGTTTTCATGGCCAAGTGCCCATGCTCTTTTGAAAAGAAAACTGTTACAGGAACTTTTGTGAAAACAGTGGTTCTGCAAAGCCCTGTGTGATATGAGGACACAATAACTCTGATTCTGGAGTGGAAAAGAATTACTTTTCTAACCACATCTCCACTTGCTTGTAGATGTTTCAGAAAGGCAGTGGTTGTGAGATACTTTACTCTCACTGGTGCTGAATTTTGGAGAACAGAAATGCATTGTAGATATTTTAAGAGTTTTAGGAAACATGGGATCCAGGTTATACGTGGGGAGCCAACTTAAATACTCAGTAAATGCTTCATTGCTCATAATTATGGGGGATTTAATGTCCACTACCACATTCTCCCTGTTTCTTGTACTACATTATATAATGAACTATATTTATAAAGGCCCAGTTAGGAAGTGTATTTTTATATATATATATATATATATATATATATATATAGTCTCATGAAGAACCTGCAAAATTTTCTATTGATTTGCTTTGGGCTTTAACTGTCAGATCTCCCAAGGAGTTTGGGACTCTGAAATCTCCAGCAGGGACACCTAATAGGAAGAATGCTTTGGAAAGGGGTGTTATATTTGTTTTGAAATTTCTTGCAAGATTTTTAAATGTGCTTGTTCAGCGTATACTATAAGCCTCCTCAGGAGAGTCTGGGTTATCCAGGGAATGGAGGGGCTGCACTGCTTTTAAAAGAACTCAATAGGTGTGGATTTTGGCATATACCAGCTTGCTTTCCTATCAAGCTGGAACTTTCGTGCCATGTTGTAGAAATTGAAATGCTACAGAAAGAAACCTGGCCTTGCAAAAACTGATTCTGAATTTACAGTATTAAAAATATAGGCCCTTATGTTTTCTTATGAATTGTTAAAAAAAAATCCAAGTATGTTGCCGACTTGCAGCCCTGGAAGACTGAATTTTCTGCTAACACGAGTGAGAGGTAACTGTTCCAAAACTATGTGAGAGGACAAAAATAAATAAATCAACTGCACAAACATGCGGGAAGTTCAGATTCTTTAGGCACACATGGTAACTTAAGGTCTTCATTTTAAAGAAAGTATCTGAAGAAAGGTGGTTAATTTTCCCATTCAGCTCACTATATTGATCGCCATTTATAAAACACCTTTATATGTATGCAGTTAAGATATCTGAGTTCCCTCAAAGTAGTCTCTTCTCCATGCTGCCTTTTGGTCTATCAGCCTGCACTGAGTGGCACTTTCCCAATATTATCTTCTTTGTCTACTGATTCCTCCCATATTGGCTGACTGACTGATGAGCCTCCTTATCTCATAGCAGCAAAGGGCCTACTCTGACACACATGCAGAGATCCACAAAGAAGACTCAACAGCCTATCAGGGGAGATTATATCCATAAAACTGATCTTTCTGGTCAGTTGTATATGCCTAAGGTGTGCCTACTAATCAGGACTGGATTTATACCTTACGTGCTCCTTGGCACAACTTCTTCAGCACCTCCCCTGCCTACAACTGACCTTTGTATTTTCTGTGCAAGGGGAGTGGAGGTGACAGGGACAGAAGGATTGGAGACTGACTTGGCAAACTCCAGCAGAAGGAATATGCTCACTCCTGGGCTCTGGCTTCCTACCTGGCTGTGGGAGGGGGCCTGAGGGCCTCAGAGGGAAGAGGAGGACCAAGGCAGCAGGGCCCAGGAGAGAAGAGGATCAGGGGACAAGGCTATTGTTTTGTCACTGATGCAGGGCTCCCAAATTTGCACTGGCCCATGTGGTAATTTGCCATTGTTTAGGCACCCCTAGAATGCCAGTGCTCCTAGCCCATGCCTGCTGTGCCTAATTAGAAATCCAGCCCTGATATTAATGTAAATATGTGCCAAAAATCAACAACCCTGCCATGAGGGTCTTCCAGAGTAACTATCAAAACAGTAGAAAGAAAAGAAATTTGAATCACAGCTAATCTTGGGCAAGCTCATCTAAAAAGTAGCATTTGACTTGTAAAGAGAGTAACCAGAGCAATAACCTGACAAATGATTTTACAAGAACCAACCCTCTGTTTATTGAAATAAAAGTGTTAGCTGGAGTCAGTGGTTTTTAATAAGTTGAGATTATTGTTATAAGTATATCCACTCATTTTTTATATAAAATGTAAAGCAGGCTTTACATAATTGGTTGCAATCTATAGCTGAAATGCTATAATTTTCTCATGTGCATTTAATCCATACAGTATATTGATTTGCATATGTCCATTCTTGGCTTGTTCTGTTTTGCTAAAAAGAATCCTAAAAAAATCCTTTGAATATAGATAAATGATGCTATTTTAAACAACAAAAGGAAAATTATTGGCCTTCCTTCTATGGTACCTAACACAACTACTGTAAAAATGTCTTCATTCATGTGTTTGTTATTCATATTTAATATGGTAAGTTGCTTTGATGATCTTAAAGCAAATCCAAAGGGGGCTGCTACTTTCTCACAGAAGAAGGAGAAAGAATGAAGGTTTGGAGAAAGTACTTGTGAAAACAGGTACACCTAGTCAATAACAAATAGGTCCACAGTCTAAGACAGGTGTGAATAGTCACATCACTACATGCCTCCGATTATATTTGATCATGTCTAATCTTATGGCAGTCCAATCTTTGTAAGGATCAAATTTATGTCAGATGTGTCACAGATCTAACTATATGGTGCCAGTTCAGAATTACTACGTCTACATTTACAAACTACTCTCAAGAAGAGGAAGTTACCACAGCTAGATCATGTTAGAATAATGGGAGAAGACCACATACCCAGGAATATTTTGTATAGTGAAATTCGAGATGGTGCTAGAAATTAGGCTTGCCCTTAATGGCGGTATTGCAATATGTGCAAAAATGATGTGAAATAGTTCAATATTCATGTAGAAAGCTTGGAGGAGGGCATAGAATCCCATCCAAACTGGAGGGAATATCTGTCACTGGAGGACAGCTCAGTATGGTTTTGATCAAGAAGATGGAAGCAATGCAAGAAAGAAGAAAGTAGCATGATGTACTCTTGGACTCCAATGCAGACAACACATTGATCTATGAGATTTGTAACAAGCTGTTTCACTCCCAGATTTGGCTTGTGAGCCATAAATGGATTAATCAGGCACCGACTAGACCTTTTACACATCTATGCTATGATCTAGTGGATCAGTGATTGGCTATCTAACATGTCCACTAAGGACACATCTGGGAATTGTCATTGCATGGGATTGTGAATTGAACAGGTGAGATTGGTTCCTAGTGAAAGGGGGGGGGGCACAAACTATCACAACTGGAACTAGTTTACAGTCTAGGAACAGAGGCCAAGGGATTAAGCATGGAGACCACATAAGTCTCTAAATGTGGTCCCTCCAGAAGAAGGATGTGGTATGTTGGCAGAATCATCTGGGTAAATTGACATTCAATGCTTTCCTAGAGCTTCTCTATGGGAAAATGAAGTGCTTCAGTCTCCAGAGTCGTTAATCCAGCACCTTTCAAGATGCACCAAGCAAGATCCAGAACACAGATCTCTATATTTTGCTTTCAAGAAAATGAACAAAATTAAAATTACTTTGATAAAATTGAAAGAAATCTTAAACTTGTATCAGTCTCTGACCTAGTCCTCAAGATACTTTTATGAATACTGAGCTCTGAGAGACCTCTCTCTTTTTGATTTAGGAAATGGATGAGACTAATCTAACACTGAAGGTTTTTGTTTCTTTTTTATTTCCCTGTTAATGGAGGATTGTTCACAGTCGCTGCCTAGCTTAGTCTAGTTTTAAATGACTGAATTCCTGGGGATTCCTTAACTTCTCTTCCTTGTGGGAGACTTCATAATCTAATAGATCTCAGAGTCAGGATGTTTCTCCAGACATTCAGAACATTTACCTTGCTATCTTGGCTGTCATGTAGGTCCCTGATAAGCTAAAGTGGAATTTTTGGAGTCTTTCCAGACCATAATTTGCTGTGTGTCTATGATGGAGTTACATTACAGTACCTCAGACTCTTGTTAGCTTCCACTGCTACAGATTCTGTGATTATATTCCACTGTTGTCCATCACTTTTAAACATGCACGTCAATGATTTTCCACACTAAACCACAGCTCAAGTCAGTATTTACTGACTACACTCATGGTTCACTTAATGACACATCTGATCTGGTTATGTATCTCGTTGTACAGGTGGGCTATTGGTTTCAATGAGTGATGTATCCATTTCATCCTATGTAGTATCAAATTTTCCATGCAGTGGCCATGATTACACTGGCAGAATACTGGTGCAGCAGTAGAGTGGAGAATCAAGCCCTACTTAGCTGAGAGAAATCCACATTTTGCCTTTCTTATTCTATACATGTTTATAGTTGATGTACCATTTCAATGTGAGATTCCCAAGTCGTTTCCTGGATCAGCTCTGTGCTTCAAGCTAAGCAGGACTCACTAAGTAAAGATGAAACCAAATGACAGTGCAGCAAATGCAGACATTTCAGGCTGCAATTACCTCCTCCATTCTCCCTGGGAGCTGAGAGCACTCTGAGCATACAAGCTTGGCATTGCTGTCTGAAGTGCCTTTCAAGGTTTTTGTTTCTGATCTAAAAGAAAACAGGAACAGGTGTCTATTTACCTCCTGTGGTAAAGCGTGGCTCTCTCACACGTACATCCGTTGATCAATTGTGAGAAGGAGAGGTGGGAGGGGACAGGGAAAATTGGTCAGTGTTCTATAGCTTATAGTTTATGTAACAGTGTGACTCAAGGTTATGTTTGGCAGTACCTAAAGCTCTGTCACAGATGATTGCTTAGCATCTCATTGCCCAGTTTCCCACTGCTGCTGATTACTGTGTCATTCTTTGTCAGCTTCACACCACAGCTGGCCACACGGTCCTCAGGGGCTAGTAACTATGGAGTAGCATATTTATTTGTAGCGGTGTGAAATGACAGGGAGCCATGGTACACAACTGATAACCCAGGACCTCCAACTGGGAGGTGGACAGCAAGCTTCTTTTACAATTGTG
The DNA here is from genome assembly GCA_007922175.1 of Pelusios castaneus. Taxonomy (NCBI): domain Eukaryota; kingdom Metazoa; phylum Chordata; order Testudines; family Pelomedusidae; genus Pelusios; species Pelusios castaneus. Next base: position 29,896,183 of record ML685785.1, on the reverse strand, counting down.
AATTGATACAGGGAATTCTGTAACAGCAAACCTCTTTACCCAGTCTTCTACTAAGATTAAATGTCACCTTCAGAAATACAAACATATGCTATCACCAGATCTGGCATTAATAAAACCGACCCAAGATGCATCTGGGGCGGTGGGGGAAAGCTTCTGATGCAAAACTGAAGTTTGCTATTGTCCGAATGCTGTGCAATAGCTGCACCTAACTTTAGGCAAAGAATTCTGCCTAAAACCATGCAGAGCTAGAAAAAGAATGAGATTAGTGCACCTTAGGCAGGCCCAGATAAAACCCATCTGTGTAGCAGATCTTGGCGGTGAGTTTTACGAGATGGGGATTAGAAATGAGTGGAGGAAGGGGACAAAGAAAAAGAGAATGAGGGAGTGTAGATCCAGGAGATCATGAGAGGAACCAAGGTGTTGGGAGTCTCCCAAAGGGTAACCTCAGGGAGACTTCCAAAATCCTAGAATAAACCCTGGCTTTATACTGGAGCCTGGAAGATCATTCTCTACACTATGAACTCAGTCAGCTGGTTGAGGATTCAGACTTATGGATATTTTATTTTATCATTATAATTCTTCAGAACACCTATTTATATTTTTATACCTAACATTTGCAATTGTAGATTCTTTTTATTTTAATCCTTTCAACTTCACTGAAAGCATCTGCAATACCTTAGACTGAAAATCAGAGTTCCATTAAAGTAATAACCTTTAATTGATAAAAAGTGATTTAATCTTAAAAGCCTTATTTAAGCATCAGTTTCCTAGCAGACTCTAAAAGCAAAAGTGATCCATAAGTGATCTAAATATGTACCTCCTTGTTGAAAGTGAGACGTACACTGGCACGCTTTGATAGAGCCAGGATGCTAAAAATAGCTGTGAGGCGGTGGTAGTGGCACAGTCTCCCCTGAGACGTTCGGTAGGTGCTTGGGAGGCTAGCCCACCCAGCTGCTCATGCTGCTGTGGCCCCACGGCTACTTTTAGCATTCTAACCTGATGAGAAATAATGCTTACACTTGAAATTACAGTCCAGTTCCAGCAGACATGTCTTTAGAATGCAAGATAGACAGTGCCCTGTTTCAATGGTACTAGTTAGCTCCAAAGGTTCTGCTATTCAGGGCCAGATCAATGCAGGGGCTTTTGGGGCTGCAGCCCCTAAAGCTCCTCCTTGATCCAGTCTCATTCAGGCCAGCACAGTGGCAGCAGACCCTGGTGGTGTGGGGGGGGACCAACTAGCGCTGTGAGGGCTGGGCCCTGGGTAATTGCATGGCGGAGGCTGGGCAACTGGTGTTCGGTGTAGCCTCCAGTAGTGGCTCCAGGACCAAGAACATTGTTGGGCCCCTGTGCCGGGGCCCCAGGGCTCAGGCTGGCCTAGCTGGTCTCCTTTGCCAGGTCCTTGGGGGCCCTGGCATAGTGGCTCAACAGCGCTCCACCGCTCCTGGCTCTGAAGCTGCCACCAGAGGCTGCACTGAGCACCAGCCGCCCGGCCCCCTCCCCTGGAACACTCCGATCTGCTGGGGCAGGGGCGAGAACACCACAGCGTCTGGCCCTATGGCCCCCAGTGCTAGCTGGTCTCCCAGAGCAGAGCACCACCTCCCCCCCCCCCCCCAACTGGGTGCCGCTGTGATGAGAGGTGGATCTCCACAAGAGTGGGCAGTCCTGGGCGCCCAGGGGCCTAAATCCAGCCCTGCTGATACTCAAATGCCTAAACCCCTATTCATACTGACCTCTTTTATCATAGTGCACAGGTTAAAACATCTCTTCTCACTACCTTCCAGTTAAGTAATATTCTACTAGGCAGGGGCAGGGGAGTAGGAATATTAGAAAAAGAGAAAAAACTAGGAAGAGGTTCACATTTGACAAGTCGTTATGCAATGAATGAGACTAGAAGGCACTCAAGGCAGGTATCTACATTCCAGTGCTCCACGGAAAAGTAAGAACAGCAGTTTAAAGTGTGGAAAATTCTTTTCCTTGCTGACCAAAGACAACTGAAACCCTGAATTCCAGTACAACTGGATATAACTTGGGAAGCTGGTATAGCCAAGAGACCTGTAGCGGTTATCAAAACAGTAGTTGTTTTTGAACTTCTGTGGCTGAAAAGTTAGTCTCTCTGAATTGCAGTACATAGATTCCCAGAGCCCCATTTATAGCAGTGAGAGAAGCACCACCTTCAGCTCTGAAGACGTGCCATGACCCAGAATAAAACCTGATTTCTTGCTTTCTGTTTTAGATAGCTTTCCTAATTCAGCCATAAGCGTGCCTGCTATGCTGCCCTGCTTATTGCTGTAGATGAAAACACGCCAATGCTGACAAGCCAGGTTTTGGTAGCCCTGTCTCACTGTTCCTTTGTAGTCCCTCCACCTGCTGTATCCACACATTATCTCTTAGCTTGTAAGCTCAAGAAGGCAGGGACCATCTATTTATATATGCCTAGAACAGAAGGACCCCTGCTCTTTGATTGGTTCCTTTAGGCACTACTGCAGTACAAACACCACCACCCCTTGGTCATTATCCCTCCTTAGAAACCCACCTTGTCAAACAGCCCTACATCTATTGTCCCCAACGTTCATATTCTTCACCTTCCCCCTTCCACATTGATGTCCTCTGGCTCTGTAATTGCTGTGGCTGCATATACCTATGCAAACGACATATACAAACGACAGTTATCAGAAGGGATCAAACCTTCTGCACTAAATATGCAAGTGTCAACCACTTGATGTAAAGGCTTAACTTAGTGGCAGAATTAGGCTGTCCAGTGCCCTGGACAAGCCCATGCCTTGCAGCCCACTGCATCTCCCCTGCCCCCCCCCCCCCACACACAGGGCAGGAGAGGGTCTCAGCCCAACTCCCCAGGTGCCACAATGAGGGTGGATCTGTAAAGGCCAAGCCCCCGGGCCCTGACAAGGAGTTGCAGGGGGGCATTGGCCAGCCCTGTAGCAAGGCCAGATTAGAGGGCCCTTGGCCCAGGCTACCCAATTTCAGGGCACTGCCTGGTGTCCACGCCCTCCCACCGTGTGGGCAAGAATGGGGTTCAGCGCCGAGGTGGGGCCGGGGTCAGAGGCTGCCCTCCCTCTGCTGCTCCACAGCATTCCAGCCCACCCCGCCTCAGGCCTGTAATCTGGCCCTGCCTCTCCACCCACCGCTACAGCACTGGCTTAACTCTGCTTGTGAGTAAGTAGCAAACTCTTATCCTAGCCGGAGCTAGAGTAAGTCCGGGTCATGTGCACTTAGCCAGTATGCTGCATCTTGCTTTGTGTTTGTGTTTTAGTTTTTCACAGCAAAGAACATGTCCTCACCTATATAAGGATAGCAGTGTGTAAATGGAGAGTCACCTGCAGGGGAGGATGAGAGAGGCTCTGAACAGTCACAGAATACTGTTGGGCAGGCTCTAGGCCATGGAGGATACTGCCCCAGTATAAACAGATCATGTATTCATTATTTTGTCCTACATAACCATACCTTGACCCAGTTTTACAGGTTTGCTTCACCCTTAGTCCAAACATTCACTGCTGCTAGATTGAGCAATGGCTTCAGGATTGGGTCTTTAGAAATCAAACATTCCAGCTGCTGAACAGTGGCTAGAAATGCTTGATTTTTTATTTACTATAAATTGATATTTAGGAGGGACATTTCTGAGGGGAATGCCACTGCACATCTAAATCCGCAGAGCTTGTTACTGGTGAGAGGGAATTGGGAAAGGAGGAAAGGGCTGTAAAAAGATGGGCAGTGTAATCCCACTTTCCAGAAACAAATGAATAGTTCAATCAGGGGATTTAAGTAGCTCATAATGTGGGATGATCTGTGCAATGATTTTCTTTTCACAAGCATTTGAACTTCCCTCAGCAGCTCCTACACTGATCAGGCTGGAGCTAAGCCTGATGCTTCCTGCAGCATTGAGTACCCTTCGCTTTCATTGCAATCAGCAAGAGGCGAGATTAGCTTGGCCCTTGCAGGATCGGCTCCTCAAGGCAGTGGGGGCCCACCATGTGGTCCTCACTGTCTCTCTGCAGTTACAAAGACCCCCGCTCTCCTACACAGTCTTACAAGCTCCTGGCAGCAGGAGACTACTGCCAAGATACAGTGAGGTGCCTGGCTGGTGGCATATTACTCCAGGAGAGATGAATTTACAGTTACACTAAGGAATGCAGTGGGTACTTTGCACACATCTCTGGGGGGAGATAAAGACAGAGGATGGTCCTATGATTATTCTGCGATGCCATTGGCATGCCAGATACATTTACCACACCAATAGCCCTTCCGTACAATCCTGGTCAAAATTCTGCACCCTCCAAACATGAAGTAATAGAATAAATGCTTGAGAATAAACAGCTTCCTGTATTCAGAGAAGAGAAACAACACTCATTAAGGGGCTGGAGGCACTAGCTTAAGAAAAAAGATTAAAGGAACTAAATACGTATGCAGTAGCTTAGCCAAACAACAAGGTGTGTGGGAGGGAGATAGGAGGACAATCTACATACGAGCACTTCAAGGAGTCTAAGCTCTGAGTGGCAAAATCTAGTCCCTTCACATAGCTTGTGTACCTGTGCTGTACACTGCAGAGATTAACTGTGTAAAAAGGCAGTGTAGCAAGGGAATCTGTAAGCAGTAGTTGCAGAGGAGTAACAGAAACAGACACACACACCCAATAAGTGTTAGGAAAGATGCTGTACACCACTTACATAGGGGGACTGGCAAGTGGAACTGCATAGTCATGTTAGAGATTCTGCATAGTGGTGTGTTCTTTGAAATGCACAGGTGTCTACCCATGCTCAGCTTGCCTGCCTCCTGCCAGCATGCAACCTTGAAGCAAAACAACACGGGTTTGGGAGCATTCAAGGCTTACCATGCCATTAAAGAGGGGAGGGGGTAGGCTTCGTTTGGGAGGCAAGATGATGCTATAAACTGGAATAGCATTTTTTAAATGAATTGAGCCACACTGACTTTCATCAATGGAGCAACTGGCCCACAGTTTCCAGGGATCCAAAGGGACCACAGTTTGAGATAAAATTGAAGAAAAAAGTTAAATATCAGAGGACATTTCCTAACAGTGAAATGTATTAAACTACAAGATCTTCAATGAAAGCACCGGAGAATATACCAATGACGACAGTCCTGTATTGGCAAATGATTGACTAAATGACTTTTCCCATCACTGCTCTCTTGGATCTTATCATGCTACTTATTCTCAGTTTTTGATTTTGTAGAAGTTTCTGCAGGAACACTAAGTCCTAATTCCAAAGAGGATTTAATCTCCTTTCCACTTGTACTCAAGCATAAATCATTTTCATGTAGTTTATGCACCCCTAAAATACATTTGTGTTGAATTTGCACTATCTTTGCATGTGCAAATGAGGATTGTGTGTGTGTATAAATTCTCTAATTTAGGTATGCTAGTTACACATGTATATGGAAGATTGAAAATGTAGCCCTTTATATATTTACTGTATCTGTAATAAAATTCCAAAGGGGTAGCCGTGTTAGTCTATTGTAGAAAGACAACAGAGTCCTGTGGCACTTTTAAAGACTAACAGATTTATTTATCGCATGAGCTTTCGTGGGAAAAGTGCCACAGGACTCTGTTGTCTGTATCTGTAATAGTACATATACATTCTTGGGTCTGAAACAGAGCAGTGTGAACCTATATAGTTTACCCCTTTGGAATTATATAGTTTAGCTTGCCAACTTTTCTCCTACAATTACTTTACAATTTTCACTGAAAAACAGGTTTCAAAGTGGAACTTCTCTGTAGGACAAAAGAAAGTTTTACACTTTTGCCCCAAATGTCAAAAACTGTGTAGTGTAGCTGTGAGCCGTGTTGATCTTAGGATAAAGCCAAAAGACTAAACTTTTTTAAAAGATGGGTTAAGAGCTGCATACATATGCACCTGAATATGGCCAGGCATCTAGAGCCATTTGAAAGTGGGAACATGCATCTCTTGCCGATGTATGCATTACACACTGACCTTCCTTACTTGCCAGTATTTTAACTTTACTTCCTAGCACAATAGCACATTACTTTGTAAAGAAAGAAAGTAATCATAGTTTACAGTTCTCTCTCAATCTGAATAAAAATACAAACTCTTCAGCTACAGATTCCCAAAACAACACTTTCTGAATCCATTGCAGAGGGGAAGTTCAATTTCTTTCACTTTTAAAATGGTATAAACAGGATACAGAACAGAGTAACGCTATTTTCGCCTCTTCCAGGTCACCTAACACAATTCACTCATGGCTCCTTTTTGCTCTGCCACTCTGTGTTTGCAACATTAAGTGTGCATGTCTCATACACCCTGTCTAAGTAGTGATGTTAACAAATGAGATGCATGCACTTGAACCAAATTGTCAGTTTAAACATCTTGAACAAAAATGTTTCTCTTGGCAAGAAACTGCACTCAGTGACATATTTATAAACAGATTAATGCTGTTTTTAATACTCTGTTTTTTCATGCAGATGACAGGATAAACATTGAAATCTATCATTGAAGATCCAAAATAAACCTTAAGAGGAAAAAAAAAATAAAATAAACAGCCCCCAAATGGAAAACAATCAATCAAGAAACAGTGGAGGGGAAAAAGAGAAACCATTGGTCAGATGCTGATACCTATTATATCAGCATAAATCAGGAGTAGCTCCCAGGGCTGGATTAACCAGCCTTGGGGCCTTGGGCTGCCCCCATGGGAACTCCCCTCCCCCCGCCTGGACCTCCCCACCCCCACCGTGGGGCCCCCAGAATGGACCCCTACCACAGGGGCTGGGCCCCCAGTCCCTCCGTTGCTAGGGGGAGGGAAAAGCCCTGGGCCCCAGGAAGTGGGAAGTGTGTCAACGGAGGCACTCTCCCCTCCCCTGGCCATGCCCCCAAACAGGAAGTGGGCTCAGCTCCTTCCCATTAGGCCTGGAAACTCTGGCCCCGGCAAATCTGTGGGGAAGGAGGGGGGATGGCGGGAGGCTGGAACGCGGCGCGGCAGCCCCAGGGCTACAGGCCCTAGCGAGCTGCATGCCGGGCTGTGCCCGGAGTGCAGTGCCAGCTGGCTCCGCCTCCCCAGCAGAGCGAGCAGGCTCTGGTCCAGCCCATTCCACAGGGGCGGGGCAGGAGTGCAGAGTCCCCCCACCCCCAACTCCAGGGCCATGCCCCCCATCCTCCCTACAGAGCCGGCAGGGCAGGACCGCTCAGTCTCTGCGCTCCCTGCCGGTGCTGAGCAGGGCAGGGGTCTCTGGATCATCAAAGGGATTTTAGGAGCTGGAGCCCCCTAAAGTCCCTTTGATAATCTGGCCCTGGTCGCTCTATTAACAACAGTGGCCACATTCACAGCCAGGCTATTTCTTTGCCAGAGGCGGCCTTAGGCAATCGGGGTCCCTAGGCGAAGGTCCATTGCAGGACCTCCTATAAGTTCCTCCCCCAGCTCATCTCTTCAGCTCCAGCTCCCCATCACCACAACCCACCCCACCTGCAGCCCCAGCTCCCCACTGAGGCCCTGGTCTCCTCCTGTGGCCCTGACCCCTGCCGCTGCCGGCCCCAGCTCCCCCCGCTGAGACCTCAGTTCCCTGCTGCTGCTGGCCCTAGGGCCAGCTCCTCCTGCTGCCAATCAAGGCAGATGCAGCCATTGGGGTAGGCGAAGCAGGTGATGGGGCCCTTTATTGTGCGGGGCCCTAGGCGTGCGCCTGCTTCACCTACCCCAAAAGCCGCCTCTGTTCTTTGCTTCAGTCCACTGACTTTAATCCAATGGGGTTTGATCAGGGAAGGATCCTTCCTATTGCTCTAATATATGCCAGAGGACCAGTCTTGGTCCAGTGGCTCCAGGACTGGAATGATGCAGGCCTAGTGTAAAGCTGCTTTTACCCCAAATCACTCTGATACTGCTCAGAGGACAGTTTGGCTAGACCAGAGGATCTAACCCACTGAATGTATTCAAGATTTACAGCAGTATCACTGAGATTAGACTGAGGGCTGACTTTTCTTTAAGGCCCTGTTATAACACTCTTGCAGTGTAAAGAGGCCTTTAAGTGGGGTGGAAGTAAATGTAATTTAAATCCATTTTAAACCTCTTTAAGATTAAGGTTTACACCTAATCATTCATTGGGATAAAATTAATGTATTAATTTAAATGTATTTAATTTAAAGCATATTAGCTATTCCTGAACAACTCTACATGTAGACATACTTATTCCAGAAGAGAAGTGCCTTGTTCCTGTTTATCTTAATCCACTTGAAAAGTAGATGAAGCTAAACAGGAACATAACTCTCTGGATTTATCTACACACTTCATGAGTCTGCACTCCAAGAATGTCATTCCTAATTTGCACTCTTGTATCACACGCTGACTGGCTCATGTGGACAAAGGTTCCCTAGTAATGCTTGTTTATGTAGTTCTGGTTCAAATAGTACCACATTAATGTACATGAGGAAACAGTGTGTGTCAGCAGGGTCCACATAGGCCAGTTAATAGGCATCATGCTAGTGTGCATTAGAATTTCCAGCTCTCTAGTAGACACCATGTAAACGAGCCCTCTTATTCAAAAATGACCACAAATGGATTCATTCAGAAATACTTATTCCTCAGCAGGTATTCCTGAGTAACTCCCTCTGTAGACAGTGTTTTAGTGTCAATGAGGATCAGACCTTGAATGTTGAAACTATTCATTGTTTCAAACTAGCTGTGCTCATTGAAACCCATATTTCCACATGTGCCCAATTCATGTGCAAACCAGGGATTTACATGAGCAAAACATCAACTGGCTTCATACGTGAGCTATCCATGCAAGACTAACAGTTTGGATCCAGAACACTTGGGGTGAAGTCCTGACCCCTCTGATGTTCCTCGTTGACAATAAGGGGCAGGATTTCACCTTTCCTGTTTATGGGGCCACTGCTTTTACTCGAAACCACTACACAGCGATTTATTTTTAAACCTCTATTTACTGTTCCCAATTTCATACATCGTGCTGTAGTCTGACATCAAAAGAACATGAAAAAAGAGAAAAAGCAAAGCCATTCTGTAGCATCCAGGAAAATCTACATGTCATATTGTTCAGACATCTATCTTCCAGCCATCCTGAGTAACGTGACACATTTGAAACAGAGTCCTGTGGCACTTGTAAAGACTAACATCTTTGGCATCTTCAAAGCATCTGCCGAAGTGGGATTTTCTCCCACGAAAGCTCATGCGATAAATAAATCTGTTAGTCTTTACAAGTGCCACAGGACTCTGTTTGTTTCTTTGCAACAGACTAAGGCCTTGTACACACTAGAGAGTTATCGTGCAGTAAGGCTCCTTACCGCGCGATAACTATCAAAGCGTCCACACATGAAAGCTTCTTGTTGCGTGGCAACAGCCTCTTGCAGCGCAACATGTAAACCACCCCAAACGAGGGTGATAAGGCTTACCACGGAACAGTTGTTCCATGCTACAGCCTGTGTGGACGCTTGTTGCACCGTTGACAGCCTCCGGAAATGTCCCAGAGTGCCAAACCGGGCCACTCTGGGACATTGGAGCTGTCAAATATGTCAATTTCACTGCTCTAGCTGAGCAGTGAAATTGACATATTTAAATGGCCAGGTTTGGCGGCTGAGGGATTGGCCGGCTAGGGCAGCAGGTTTGGGCCACCCCCCTAGCTCAGCCCCGGGGCTGAGCTAGGGGGGTGGCCCGAACTGGCTGCTCTCGCCGTTTGGGTCAGCCTCGGGGCTGAGCTAGGGGGGTGGCCCGAACCGGCTGCTCTCGCTGTTCAGGTCAGCCCTGGGGCTAAGCTAGGGGGGTGGCCCGAACTGGCTGCTCTCGCCATTCGGGTCAGCCCCAGGGCTGAGCTGGAGGGGGGTGGTAGAAGCGGCTGCTCTCACTGGTCGGGCCACCCCCCCTAGTGAAGCTGCAGGGCTTTGGGCTCCCGCTGCCACCCGAAGCCCTGCAGCCCCCAAGCTCAGCCAGGGGCTTCGGATGATGGGAGCCCCTGCCGCCACCCAAAGCCCCGGTGCTGAGCTAGGGGCTGGCTGTGGGCAGTGCATGGTGGGACAGGTGCCCACCATGCACTGTTCTTGTATCGCAAAGGAGCTTTCACACAGGTGAACGCTCCTTTGCGATTTAAAGAGCAGGTGTGTACACACCAAAGCGCTATAAATATAGCACTTGCCTTGTTCCGCAATAGCTTTTATTGCGGGACAAGTCTGTAGTGTGTACATAGCCTCAGACGGCTACCCCTTTGGAAGGTGAGGCATTTGACTCATCCTTGTTATCTCCCACCTCCGAAACTACTTTGACAGTCATTGTGCTAAATGGCTCATTTATTCATTCCTCTCCCCTCTTTTGACTTTGATTAGCTTCAGCTCTGCCTTCTTTGTGTAAAATCACTCAGACCCAAAATGCAAATCACTGAAAAGCTTGCAGTGCACCTTCTCACCCACAAATACAAAAATGATTTCATAACCACCACCCAGGAAAAAAAAAATCTACTGCTTCCCCATCTGCTTCTGTATTTACAACTTGAATCATTCCTTTTATCCAGAAGACTCTTCATGATTACATTTACCACTGTAATTGCATCTCTCCCTAAGGCAGCTCCTCCTGATTTGAGACTACAGTCCTCTGTCTTTCCCACTCCCTCTTCTCACCTGGGCTAAGGGAAATATTTAAAGCGTTCCACTCACACTAACACCAGTTACCCATGTTGGAAGCCCAGTGTAAACAGGTCTGTTGACCATGGCTATTGACTTCAGTTGGACTTGAATTTCACCCACTATTTTCAGCACTGTGTCAAGAAGTTCTAAATCAGTGGATTAATTTCAAATGGCACAGGGTCATTTGAGATCAGAATATTGTCATCTATTGTCCCTACCTACACAAACTTTCTCATGTTCCAAAGGGACAACTGTGTTAGTCTAGTTCAGCAAAACAAACAAGGAGTCCTGTGGCACTTTTAAAGATATTTATTTATCGCATGAGCTTTCATGAGAGAAAATCCCACTTTGTCAGATGCTTGAAGATGGTTCAAGCGTCTGAAGAAGTGGGATTTTCTCCCACAAAAGTACATGTGATAAATATATTTGTTAGTCTTTAAAAGTGCCAGAAGATTCCTTGTTTGTTTTGCTGAACTTTCTCCTGTTATCCATGGGTGTGACTACTGGGCAATGGATGTAACTATGTGACAGCTGTATGAACAGGCTATAAGACTGAACTGTTGTGGAGTGCATACAACAAAGCACATTATTTTCTGTCATTGAAACACAGAGAGGTTTTTCCTATTATTTGTATCTTTTTTGCTTTACAGAATATCACCTTCCGTCTTTTTTTTTTTAATTTTTTTAAACAATTGGTGCCTCTAATGCAATTCTGCTGATTATTCTGGCCTCATACGTCACTACTGGAAGTTAAAAGAGGAAATGATTGATTGATTTAATATCAGAGTCTGTTTGATTCTCTAAAAAGCCAAGATATTACTTTCAGCAGTAGTAATATGGTCCAGGTAAAAAATATCTAATCAGAGGTAATTAAACCCCAACATTTGTGCTGTTATTGTAACAGCCACTGTAGTGAACTGTAGCGTCCTTTTCTCAATGACAAATTTGAGACGTCTGTTACTGAGTTAGCAGTGCAATCTGCTCTGACTCACACACTGAATTTTAATTAAAGAAAATCTTTATTATACAGTGCTTTTTTGTTAAATATCTACCTTACATGAATCTGACTGAATTGTAAGGCAGGGATCTTCACTTTTTGTTAATCAGAAGTGTTCAAGATGAAAGTGAGAGATAAAAAAGAAACAGAAAAGGAAAATTAGAATGGACTTTTAGTCAATATCCTTTTAGGAGGACACAGGTGACATTATTCTCCTGTCTACCTTGACCCTGCCTTGCTTGTGCATTCTGAGGAGGACAAATGATGGCTCAGTGCTGGAGGACCTGGGTTTTGAAAAGAAAGCTGGTGCACTGGTTAGGGAACTTACCTTGGAACTCAAGATACGAGGGTTCTCTACTCCGACACAAACTCTGAGAGACATTTTATGGGTCACATAGGCTACATCTAAATAACAGAGATACATGTGCTAGCATGCTAAAAATACCAGTGTAGTCATGGCAGCATGGGTTAGCCATATAAGTACTTTGTTAAGGTTTTGGAAGGGATTGTACTCAAGTAGATAGCACTTACCGCCACAGTTACACTATTATTTTTAGATGATTGCTTCATCAAAGCTAGTACATATACATCTATCAAAGCTACAGGGGAAATGTACCTTCAGTCTTTTTGTGCCAAAGTTCCCATTTGTAAAATAAGAATAATCCTTCCCTACCTCACATGGAGGTTGTGAGGAGAAATACACTAAAGATTTTGAGTTCTTCAGATACTATGGTGATGAAGTCCATTATGAATATCTAAGTGAGAGTCTACTCCTCAATAATACAGTATGCTTCTCTTGAACATATACATATTTCCTCTGTAACCATATCTGTATAGTTTAGATTCACAAAGAAAGGGCTGAAAGGACAGTGGTACAGCTAGTCTCAGCCATCTGCATTCCAGAGTGAATTAATTCTCTATTTATCAATAAATTTGCCTTGATGAGGGGAGAAAAATAGATGGCAGCTCAAGGCTTTAAATTCATACTTTAGCAGCACAATTAATCTTCTTGTCAAAGACTTAAAAAATGATATCAGTCCAGCTGAAAACAGGTTACAACTAGAAATGCCATTCATGTTTATAAATAAATATTTCATGTACAGTAATTAGAGAATCTTAAACAGAATGGTTGATGTTTTCATGCCAGCCTTGTGCCTCTCTACAGTATTCCACATAACAAATAATGTATTCTGTGCCCAATTAGACCTGCAAAAATCTGGGGTAGCTCCACTGAAGACAATGGTATTATTCTAGATTTACTCCCTCATGTAACAGAACAGAATTTAGTCCAGTATCTTTTAACTGTGACATTTTCCCCCCCCCCCCCCGGCCCCCCATGCCACATGGAAGTATAGAATAGGATTAATATACAAAGGGACTGATTCTTATTTACACTATGCCTTTTTACATCTATCTGACAGTGTAAAGAGGTCTTAAAATAGGTGTAAGTTAGCCTTTGTGGTTCAGGGGCCAGAGAGTACATGAGAATCAGGGCTGAAGGGCCAGATTCACTGATGGTGATCAGCTACATGCTTATTTTTATAGCTGTGTGGCCTATAGGCTATAGGAAGGAACCAGCACGTTCTGATCTCTCTGGAATCGTATGAAAGTTGAGGGCAGCTGCTATCTGCTCTAATCTACATGTATCATAGCGTATTAGGGTTGGAAGGGACCCCAGAAGGTCATCTATTGCAACTCCCTGCTCAAAGCAGGATCAATTCCAATTAAATCATCCCTACCAGAGGCTTTGTCAATCCTGGCCTTACTAAGGATGGAGAGGCCACCATCTTCCCAGGTAACTCAGTTCAGGGCTTTACCACCCTCCTAGTGAAAAAGCTTTTCCTAATATCCAACTGAGACCTCTCCTACCACAACCTGAGACCATTGCTCCTTGATCTGTCATCTGCCACCATTGAGAACAGCTACTTCCATCCTCTTTGGAATCCCAGTTCAGATAGTTGAAGACTGTTATGAAATCTCCTCCCTTACTCTTCTCTTCTGTGGACTAAATAAGTCCAGTTCCAGTTCCCTCACCTTCTCCTCATTTGCTTCAGCCCCCTAATCATTTTTATTGCCCTCATCTGAACTCTATCCAATTTGTCCACATCCTTCCTGCAGTGAGGGCCCCAAAACGGGACACAATACTCCAAATGTGTCCTCACTAATGCTGAATAGAGGGGTATGATCACTTCACTCAATCTGCTGGCAATTCTTCTATTAAAGCAGACCAATGTGCGGTTACTCTTTTTGGCAGTATCCAGCTAGATATATTGATTCATAGCCAGCTTCCTGGCCTCTGTAACCGCCAAGTCCTTTTCTGCAGAACTGCTGCCTAGCCAGTCAGTCCCCAATCTGTAACTGTGAATGGGACTCTTCCATCCTGAATGCAGGACTCTACACTTGTCCTGGTAGAACCTCATCAAATTCCTTTTGGCCCAATTTTCCAATTTGTTTGGGTCACTCTGTAACTTATCCCTAACCTCCAGGTTACCTACCACACAACCCAGAACTGACTCCTGGACACTCTGCTTGTTACCGGCTGCCAACTAGACATCGAACCATTGATCAATACCTGTTGAGACTGGTGATTAAGCCAGCTGTCTATTTACATTCATCTAACCAACCTGTACTACTTTAACTTGCTGGCAAGGATATTGTGGAAGACCATCTCAAAAGCTTTGCTAAAATCAAGATGTATCACATCTACTGCTTTCCCCATATCCACAGAGTATGAATAAAGTTTGGCCCCACAATGATAACTGACTGTTCAGAGTTTAGCCAACCTGGCTAGTATTCTTTTGCTTGTTTTCTTTGACTGGAATTCATGGTGCTTATAGTTCATAAAACAAATTTATATGGAAAGTTTTGGATTGCTTAAAAGAGAAAGGAAAAAAAAACCCATAACAATTCTTACTGGAGTGACTTCCAAAAGAGCCAGGAATGACTAACGTCAGCTGGCCAGAATCCAATTTTGCTCATATTGAGAGAATTAAAAGGTCACTTTTTGCATATTTTTCCAGCTAATTATCATGAATGCAAAGTTTATAGTCAGTTGTCATTTTGTGACTCTTTGAATGAAAGATTTATGAACTATAGATACCTCAGGAAATAATGAAAAAAGGCCCAAAACATTTCCAAATCTTCAAATTGTTAAAGATGCAAATATCATCACATGTTGTGAAATTTTATTATTATTTATTTGTTTTACCATAGCACTTAGGAACCACACTCATGGACTAGGACAGTGTTTCTCAACTGGTTTTCTGTGGCACACTGGTGCACCATAGACGTATGCAGATGATCTGTATCCACCCGGACCTCTCCCCTTTGGGGGAGCTGAGCAGGTTGGGGGGGAAGGAGAACCTTTTCATCAGCTGTTCCATGTTAAGTATTTAATATCTTTAGGTGTTCCCCAGTCCACTAAAGGTTGAAAAACACTGGACTAGGATTCTATAGTGCTAGGTCCTGTACAAACACAGAACTCTGTTTGCATTTTAATTTTATTTTCTGTATTTATGCAGTAATTTATAATGCACCTCGCATGAGACATAATGGGAATGTTTACAAAAATTAAAAATAAGGAGTACTAGTTATTTATACCCACTTGTCTAGTGGTATGGGAGAACTGATATGAATGAAATCAGAATTAATATACCACCAACCAAAACTTGAATCAATTCCATGAGATCAAGACAATGTTTGGTGTTTTTCACCTGGATTTCTGACTCAAAGAGCTTTGGCTAAAAGCAGTAAAGCAAAATTCTCTGTAGGTGTAAATCAAAACACAGAGGCATAAAGGGCCCAATTATTAAATATGAGCACTACTGCTTTACCAGCAAAACCACATATGTAGGTGAAAACGACCATTTGTGCATTCAAGGGAGGAAAATAAGTTTAACGGTCTGAGTCCATTAGTTACCATGTCACTGTGCATTCAGCTGTGGGTTTTCTACATGGAACTATGGGTCCAGTACAAGTGGACAGGACAGGAATCAGAATGCACAAACTTTAGTGACTGTGAAGCACTTAGATACCATTGTGAGGAAGGCATTATATATAACAAAACAAACAGTGTAAGTGCATCGCACAGTTAATGGCTTAGAAAAAAACTAAACAAGAGGTAGATTTCTGAGAGTAAATCAGTTGATGGCATTTGAACATTTAACTCCAAAGTGAATGCAGTATACCCAATAGATATGACAGATCTCCTGTGAGAAAAAACAAACATTTTGCAAGTCTTCCTAATAGTTCATGTTAATATTTCTCACTGCCGCTAGAATATAGATTATTTAAAGATAAAGAAAATGAAAAGCTACTTCTAGCCATTCTACCCCAGTGACATTAATACTTTGTAAGGATGGCGGTATCATTTATATGTATTATTCTTAATACCATATCAGAGATTGTAGGTTATTGCATAGTATAATGATTTCAGAGCTCCATTTATTAATAAAAATTCTCTAAAAATTGTTTTTCCCACTTCAATATTCAGTTGACCCCTTTAAAAACTTTGTTGTTCTAGATAGTTAGTGTTCCCTCAGTGTCTTCAATATTCTCAATACTTCCCTTACAGAACAGGGATTTAAAAAATATATGAACTAAGGAAATTGGCAAGTTAAGGGTGACCACTAAAATTCTGAGTAGCTATTGTGTACACAGTCCATATAGTTTTAAATGATGCATATTTAAACCTGCAAATTCACCTCTGATATAGGTGCCACTAAACTAACATTAATGGAGTAATGTCAGCTGTGACTTTAGCTCAGTATATGGATTTTGTTCAGGCTCCCTTGCTTCTGTTATTATTCTCCTTTTAATCTATAACATTCCTTAAAAAGGGACTCTCAATTCACATGTACAAAAAAATAAAGAAGCTGTAATGTTTATTCACCTGCGTACAAAAAGATACTTTCCACAACTAATTACCTGAGTGGTGATTTTGGGGCAAAAATAAAGAGATACCACATTTGTATTCCTTTAAACATTAAAACAAGTCATACGGGAGCTGTTTGCACAGTGAATTAAGTGCTTATGACACACTGACTCTGGTGGAGGCGGAGGTTTACTCATTCAACAAATAGCTACAGCACGAGCAGTAGCAGTGCAATCTTACCCAGACTTCACTAACCTTGACCTGGCAGTACCACCCTGGATGAGAGAGTCATTCAATTCCCATGCCAGCTCAGTCTCAGAAGACAGATCAGAAAAAAATGGTGGCATTTTTGTACTGTGCACACCTCCTTATTATGAACGGGACTGACACTAGCAATTCCTTTCAAATGTCGAAGAACAGTCATAATTTTCAGTGATAGTCTGTTTGAACTGGTGACCTTGAGACAAAAGGCTTCAGAGCCTATTACCGATTCCCATCAGCCATTCAGTTCCCAATACAGTAACTAATCATCATGATTATTTACAGCAAGATTTGGACTCAGAGTAGGTAAGAGAGTCTGGATAGTTGAGGATTGAACTAGTGGGCACTGCCTTCTGAACTCGTCCGTCTCTGTTCTCTTCTCCTTTTGGAAGTGTATTCCTTTGAACAAATATATGTAGTTCTGCTTGGTTTATATTTATGCTGTTTCCTGCATCATGCATAGAAGGGTAAAGCTGTGTTGTTCAGAGGCTTACCACTTGGACTACTCACTAATAGGTTTCAATCTAAGGCTAACTATTCCACATTTGTTCGACAGGTCACTTCCTCTTGGTAACAGGAAAAGGTTAGTAGTGGCTTGATCCTGAGAGGTACTGAGCAGTTTCAACTCCCACTGAAGTCAAGATTTTCTATAAAAAATTAACAAGACAAGAAAGCAGGGACGCATCACGACTACCTCTCACTTGTTTGCTGAGAAGGTGTTTGTGTCTCAATGATTCAACAGCACAGATTACAAGGGATCTAGGGTGGATGAGGGCAAGTAGTGATAGAGTATAGAATTCCAGAGAAATCAGAGGAGTGGGGGAGATGGCAGGGGCAGAAAAACTCTCCTTTGGGGGGGGAGGGGGAGGGAGAGTATCCCAGAAGCCAATGGGGAAAAAAGAATATATGTCTCATGCCAACCAAACTGGCAGAAAGTCAAGACCTGTCAAAGCAATAACTGCTGTAAACCTGAAACCGTCAGGCATAGTTAGTCACTCTGTGCATGGACTAGCACCACGGGAACATTTAAAGCAAATCCCTAGCATTGCTATGTCAATTTTTAAACAATGGCTATCAAAATTCTCCCTCCAACAACAACTTTTTTTTAAAAAATCATGCTGAACTATTCCTATTTTTGTCATGTGGATGTCATTCAAGGCTAGAAGAGAAACCACTCAGGCACTCTAGTGTGAAAGTGACATTGATGGAGTAAAACTCCCCCTGGAATTTAAAAAAAACACAAAAAACCCAAACCTAGGAAATAATAAAAAATGGTGAGATCATTTAGATTGTGCAAAGGAATATCTGCATTATTCTGTAAGAGAATACATGAAGCATTCTTCACATTGCTATGTTCTCGCCCCACTGATATATGGCAACTTGTTTCTAAGTCCACATTATTCTTCTCAAATAATGTATGACAGCACTGATGGGAAACTTTTGGACCATGTAAAGTGAAACCAAGAGTTTCTGAAAATAAAATCATTGGCACACCATCCCTGACTGAGACCATGCCTATAGCTAGTACCAAATGAGGACCCTTATGTGAACAAGTCACGCAATGGCTCTGTTCCTCTGTCTCCCCATCTATTAAATTGGGATATTAATACCACCCTACTTAAAGAGGGCACAAGGATTAATTCATTAGGTAAAGAAGATGCTGAAATACTACAGCAATGAGTTTTGTAGAAAATATTATAAATAATAGGTGGACTTTCCAATCTCCTATTGCTCCAATCATATAAAACTGACTGACTCATTCTCAAAACTAAAAAGCTCCGTGTACCAGAAGATGGTGCAGCCTGCTCACCTTCCTGCCTGTCTTACCCCAAGTGCAAGAACTGAAAGATTTCAGAAGGTAATTGTAAATGGGGAATCATCCTGGACTTGGAGGGTGAGGGGTGGGGAGGTAGAATTTCCAAAGGGGTCCCACAGAGATCTGTCCCTGGCCCAATGCCGTTGAACATCTTTAACAAAGATTTGGAAGAAAATATACAACCACTGCTGAAAAAAAATTGCAGATGACAGAAAAACTGATGGAGAAAAACAGAAAGATAAACATGGGTCAATATTACAGAAAAATCTGGATCACTTGGTAAACTGGGCTCTTTTGAACAACATACATTTTAAGACAGTGCGACAAAGTTATGTTGAAAATAAAATGCACATTTATTAGCCAGGGGAACTCATTGATCCAGGGTCTGGTGGATTCTCCATCCCTTGAAGATTTTAAATCAGTATTGGATATCTTTCTTTAAAAAATGCTCTAGCTCAACCATAATCGATGGGGCTTTTGTGATAATTTTTGGTCTGTTGTATAGAGGACATCAGACTAGAGAATCATAATGATCTCTTCCGGCCTTTAAAATACATGAATTTATGAAGCTGTAAAGGCTCTTGCATAGGATACGTCTTGCCCACCCTCAACAAAAGCACCTGTCAATCTAGCTTAATGGGTGAAGGGTTTTATGTTTCATTTCAGTGAATGACTGTGTTTTATTTAGGTGATATCCCAGTTGTCAACCGTTTTGAGTTGTTGCATGGTTGTGAGATTACTCAAAAGGCCCACCTAGCCAATCAGAATGAAGCTTTGGATAATCTGTATCCAGAGCCATACTTTAATTGCTAATGTACCACATCCATATCTTTGATAATGACAGAAAATCAGAACTGAATTAGTATAGGGATTGATACTCTTCACATTCAAGTCAATGGAAAAATCTCTTATTGATTCAAGTGGTGCAGGATCAAACCCATAGTTATTGCCTGAAACGGTATGCTGGAGTGATATATAATGATTAAAAGTTCTTTAAAATGGTTCCCCAATGTAGATATCTCTGCAGTATCCAAACCATCCAGGGGTGGATAAACTGCAGCTTGTGAACAGCATATCACTCTGACAGCTCAACTGTATCTTGCACAACACCCCACATTCTCTGCCTACCAGCCTGGGGCTGGCTCTCAGGGCTTCCGCCCTGTGGGAGACACCTGCTGGAGTTCAGGCTTATAAGATAAGGCCCTGGCAGGTGCCTCCCATGAGGTGAAACCCCACAATCCCCCTCCTCACCACAGGACAGAAGACAAGACCAGGTTGGAGACCCACAAGGTCTCTAGCTCTAGTAGTAATTGGCTGTGAAATAGTAAGAAAGATGTTAATATTTTAAAAAAGGCATGTGTAAAGGTTGTGTGTGTCTTGCGGCTCAAGAACGTCTCAAGGTCATCATACGTGGCTCTAAGGGTCAGTAAGTTTGGCCACCCCTGCACTATTATTAAGGGAAAAAACAAAACAAAAGAAAACAAACAAATAAAAAAACCAACCCACCATGTAAGTTTTGAAATATTTATTTGGTGCATAGAATCATAGAAATTTAAGTTTGAAGGGAGCTCAAGAGTATAATCACCTGGGCATGAGTTCCCTCTGTGATGCTGTGGCCAAGAGGTCCAATGTCTATCTCCCTGGCTAAAACGGGATCAAAGTCAATTTAGGCCAACCCTGACAGATGTTTCTCTGATCAGTTCTTTAAAAATCTCTATTCGTGGGGATTCCACAACCTCCTTTGGTAACCTATTTCAGTGCTTAACTATCCTTACCATTAGAAAGTTCTAGTATCTAGCCTAAATTTCCCTTACTGAAGATTAAGCCAGGTCCCGCTCAGTCTTCTTTTCTCAAAACTAAACATACTCAAGTTTTTAAACCTTTCCTCACAAGTCAGGTTTTCTAAACCTTATATCATTTTTGTTGCTCTCCCGAGGACTCACTCCAGTTTGCTCCCAACTCTCTTAAAATATTTTACCCCATGTTGTTTTTTTCTCTTGCAGAAGTTACTATGCAATTAACATATTAATTGTTTTAACCTTGTTAGTATCTTGTGTACCATCAAAAAACTATTTCCACCTCCATCTTTCATGGAATATATTATAATAGCTACTTTCTTATTTGCACTCTCTTTAAAATTATGAATACATTTGAGAACCTGAACTAAAGGACCTTCTTGGTTGAGTAATTGACATAATTTAAGGGGATAATTTCAGGATATGCCAGAAATATTGACAAATTTAGGTAATCAATATTTTAATTAAGCTTGATACACAACAGGTTATGAATTAACACAGCAGTAATCTCACACTGGAGTATTGTAACTGCAAAAAGAAAGCATTATAAAATGTATTTGGAATCAGTTTAAATTATGGGGGACAAATGTTATATAAGCACATTGTTTACTTGCTGTAGTGGTATAGTACAAGGGGCAGATATTCTTGCCTGCTATGCAATTGTAACCCATATGCCTAAAAAGGCTATCTCTGAGAGACCTGCTGAGGGTGGGTTGCTGTTGTTGGGCAGATTAGCGACCCACAACTGGAAACTTCCAGAGGCAGGGTGTGGTAGCAATTTGAGCATGCTCCACAGTGTACCCTGCTGGTGTGATGTGATGTTGTCAGTCAGATGACTGGAGAGCAGCAGCCTGAGCAGACAGCAGGCAGGAGCTGCCTTGAGGGGAGACCATGTGCTCAGTGTTCTGGAGAGGAGCTGAGCCAGGAGCGAACAAGATGTTTTCTCCATGTAAAGGAGTCATTTGCGACAGACCTTGCAGACATGCATATGGGACTGAGGGCTGGTTGCAGAGGAGAAGAGAAAGCCTGCATGGAATGCTACAGAGGATCCCAGCAAAGAAAGAAGAGGACAGCTATTTCTTGCCACTCAAGCTTCCACACTGGAACAGAGACTGTAGCTGAGAGTTGGGTGAACTCCACACAGACTTTGGGACTCTTGGGTATCTTTCATGCAAGGGATTGTTCTTGGTTAATTGTAGTTTGTTTTCTTAGGATAAGGTTCATTTAGTTAGTAGTTAATAAAGTTCATTGTTATGTTTGTTTTAGTAGTATTTTAATGTGTGAGTGTAGCTCTGAGCAAGCTTTGCTGTGAGTCCCATACAGACTGGATCCTGGGTCTTCAGCTGCTTTCTCCACAGGGGTTGGGGTGTATTTCTGTGAGGCACTGGAGAAGGGCAATTTAATTAATTTTAGCCCACCCGAATGTTACA
>ML685785.1:29826332-29874393 GCA_007922175.1 Pelusios castaneus | reverse complement strand
ACTGGAGAAGGGCAATTTAATTAATTTTAGCCCACCCGAATGTTACACAATGTTCAGAGGAACCAATTAACCAAGAAATAAGGTGGACAATAACATCACTGAAACATTTCCTTCACCCCTAAAACCAGCGTATTTGAAAGAACGGTATCTGAGGATCCTCTTGAGTTACATGACTGTCTGGGGGCATGGAGTTGGGCAGCTGATAACATCACAGAATGTTTCCCTGAGAAAGGCACTAAACTTTTACAACAAATTGCCACCAGAGTTGATAGTGATTTGACCACCCC
The DNA here is from genome assembly GCA_007922175.1 of Pelusios castaneus. Classification (NCBI taxonomy): domain Eukaryota; kingdom Metazoa; phylum Chordata; order Testudines; family Pelomedusidae; genus Pelusios; species Pelusios castaneus. The sequence continues at coordinate 29,874,106 of ML685785.1, read as the reverse complement.
ATGAAAAAGGAAGAAATGACCAGCCAAGGTGGGTCAACAAAGTCAGCACAGCAGGTGAGCCAGCTGCACTTCTGGAGGGCAAAGGTGCCCCTGCAATCTATACAGAATATTTGGGTCTGGTCTGACTGAAGATCCACAGGATGCAGACTTGAGTTTTCAGAGCACAGAATCCATGAATCATCTGGCTGAGGCCCCCCCCAGTTAGTATTTTTTGAATGTCTCTGGGGCAACGGGGGCAAGGCTAGATTCTGGTCCCTCTCCCTTGCAGGTGGTAAGCAGTTGGTGTGATGTGGTGTACAAGAAAAATGAACATTTGTATCATTGTTGCTACCATTGTTATACAGTTGCAATAAATCTTATACAAAGTATGTCACGTAAGGTGTCAATGGAAAAGTTACAATCTATCACACATGATTATTCTATTTATATGCACATACTATCTTTGTATCTAAAAAGTTAGGAATATTGGCTATGTACTTGTTCCCCAATGTTTTGGTTCTGGGTGACACCCACCAGATAAGATTTACAAAGCCAGAGAGCTACGTGTTGATGGTTCACTATTTGTGGAGTCTAACGATGGGACATCAAAGAAATTCATCCCACCCAGAAAGCAATTCCTATGGATACCTTAGCATGGATATGGCCAATTGCTGCCCCTGTGAGTCAGCAAGCCTTGTAAGAACATGAATGTAATACTTAAATGTGACCCTGGACACCATCTGTTACTTTCCACAACCTGAGGCTATGAGCTTTGTTTCAAACAGGAAATTTCCAAAACACATGGAAGAGGGTATACAATACCCTTGAAATATCTCCATTTTGCCTCTTTTCTCCTCTGATTCTCTGGACTCACAATTTACAACTAAAAAGAGCTTGTTGGAAGAAGCTCTGTTTATATAAAGTTCAATCTTTTGGAAGTTACCAGCGACTTAACAAACCAGAAATCTATAACATCACTGCTACAAACCTGATAAGAATATTGCCATTACTCTATGTATATGAGATATTAACCATTTTAACTCTCTTCTTCTTTTCCCTTGATAACAAACCTTTAGATAGTAGTTCCTAAGGGACTGACAACCACAAAATCTGAGTTACATATTAACCTGGCTAATCTTTTGAGATCAGAAGAAGCCTTTGTTTGATGAAATCAGTTTTCAATAACCACTTGATGTCAGTGAGAGAAAATTTACTTTTCAGAGCCCCTAAGTCCCCTTTACTCTCTGGCCCTGGCTTCTGCCTGTGTTGGGCAGCAGGAATGGGCTGTTGAGGGCAGCAGAGAATGGCGGGTGGCAGGAGCCTCAAGCTGGCTCCACGCTGAGCTGCCAATTTTCCGTGACACACCTTCCAGCTCTATGAGACACAGTTTTGTGTCCCAGCACAGTGGTTGAGAACCACCAAGCTAAGGAATTCACAGCAGATGTGAGAGGTTGGCTGGAGTGTTCCCTCTAGGGCCCAAAGGTGTGAAATACCTCCGTATCCATGCATCCTCATACACTCTCCTAGGCATAAATTTGACCTATATTTAAAGGACCAGGCTTGGGCCTCAGTTACATGCATGCAACCACACTAAAGATAGTGAAATGCAGAGGTATAAGAAAGGGTAAGATTTGGTCCCCAACATCTTGTAGAAAATTGGGCAGAATGGCACCCAGGGAGTGAAAGACTGAACTAAGCTCTGCTCTCAGTTACAGGATGTCATTCCCTTAAAACCAGTGGGTCACACTGGTATGTTACATGACGATTATTGCCTATCGTGTTTGCAGGCATGCACTGAGAGCAGAGCATGGGCCCAACATTCAAATCTGATTCTTACATGCAAACACGACACTAGATAATTTTGCTGTAAAGCAAGTTATAAGAGAACTGTGTTCCAAGCTGAACATCTGCTATGCTGTATTTGCAGGTATTTTTGACAGATAATTTACCAGATTGTGTGTCTTGTACAATACATTCTCTGAACATGAACATCTAGCTGAATGCTAATCATCGCTGTGGTGTTTGTACTATACTTTGCTCTTTCAGTGAGTGAAACATGAAGACTATCCTTTCCAACAAAACAGGTGTTGTCTCTGATCTCAGAATACTCTACAATAGTGTCTATGCAAAGAAAAAAGTGACCAGGAAAGATGCAATTAAGTGAAAGCAGCTGGCTGCTTCTGCTTCATGTTTCTTGGCCAACTGCTAACAGTAAATTAATTACCTTGCTGAGTGCTAATTAGGTAATATTAGTATGTAAATATCCCAATTAATTATCCTGCATTAATATACAGATAACTACTTTCAAATGTATGTTTTACACTACTGTACATGTCAAATGTAAATGCTCCCATTTGCTCTTCCCAATTCCAGTTTAATTAAAATGTTTTAAATATAAAATCACTCTTATAAATGAATTAGTGTCACAAGTTAATCACTGAAGAAAAAAATGAAAGATAATAATCCTATTTATAATTATACTGTCAATTTGTGACAGTAATATGTGACTGAAATAAATAGCTCATCGATTCCTGAATTTGATAATAAAATGTTCATCAGCTGAAATGATAAACTTGAAATCTAATCACTTGAAAATGAACCAAAAAATGTGTGGGGAAAAATGCATTTCTGCATGAGCTCAGTAATTTCATAGCCAAGCAACTCCTTTACTTTTTCAGTAGGACCCATTTTTATATATAGCACAGAGCTAACTATTAAGAAGTCAAATTCTGATTGCTATCATTTCATCTTGGCTCTCCCAGTGTTGTTCATTATATTTGTTCTATTGTTTTAAAAGTGAAGATTCACTTTTCTTTGTATTAAGTTTCAGCATTTAATATCAGTGTGATTTATGAATGAAAAATCAGTAAACATAGTTTCATGCTTATGAAACAAAAAGTCACTGGAATCAGCAAAGGGTACTTCAACTAAAAGCTTATAAAACGGATAAAAGCTGATAACAAAATCTTTATAAAAGCTCATAAAATGGTTATTCAGACCTTGGCTTTTACCCATCTCTGTTAAAAGCAGAAGAGATGTGTTCTGACAGTCATAAATTCTTAGCCCAGGGCATGGAGAACTCTACTTCCTTTTATGAAAATAATTTTCTTTTCAAAAACAGCAATGTAACTTGTTTTATGAAGGCCACGTGGGGATGGATACGCTAACCTCCTGCACTTTACGTGGCAGGTAGGCTACATCTGTGTATTTATTTATATTTATAGAATTCATACAAGGAACACATAAAAGAATTAACAATAAGTACCACTAAGATTGGGAAAAAAGAGACACATCACAGAAAATATTCAAAACATCTTTTTTGCAGCTGCATTCTATTTCTGTTAACACTGTTCAATTTTAAATCAGAATCAACATTTTTTTTTCTCCAGAAACAAGTCAACTGGGAGTTTTGCTTTGTAATTTGATTGTTACTGTTATGCTAGCCTTTTGAAAGAACATGATTTGCCACTTTCCTGATTTTACTTTTTACTTACCTGGTTCCCTAGAACTAGAACACTCTCTCTTGACCTGAGACATGCTTTCAGCCTCACTTCCTTACAAGACATTACATATATGAAGCAAAAAACTAATCACTCAGCATCACTTGAACCCTTTATTCCCTTCCAGGTGCCACTGACTTCAACAGAACCAGGATTTCATCCACTACGTTCCACAACTACTGTTCTACATGTGCCCAATCGTGCATTTCTTGCACATTCAAAAGTTTGTGTGGCTTTGTGTATGCAAGAAAACAAGGATTTTATAATGCAGAGCCCTGACTTAGGAGGTCATTATCTCCTCTTTGTTCTGCTCAGCACCTCAACCTCCTTGCTGATGCACAAAAAATAAAATTACCTGCCTTGGGGTCCAGACAAGTTGAAGACATTTTATTTCTTGTATGGCTCTGTGATGAGGGCAAGAGGGACAACAATATTTATTCTAAGGACTAAACACTTGAATTTTTTTCCTCAACACTCATTTTTCCTCTAACTCATTTCCTAACTGATTAAGCAAAGATATTCCTAAAACTCCATGCCACAGGATGCACCCTAGAGTCCAATCAGTGTAACTTTCCGGTCTACTTTTGCAATATAATTGTATTGTTTGATGCCAAATATGCCATGCAAGGGGTTCTTTTATGGATGCACATAACATGATCTGCAGAATTGCTATGGTATCATATTTCATGCAGCATCATACATGTACTTATGTGAAACATGTTCCATGTATTTCACATGGCTCAGGCGGGGAGAGAGACTCAGGGAGCATCTACATTTACAAATTAAGTTGACTTAAGCCTGCTTAAATCGACTTAATTTAATCTGCGTCTACACTACAATTTCCTTAAATAATTTTAAGCTGCTGCTTAAATTGACTTAAGGAAATTTAAAGTCGACTTTATTAAACCTGGTTTAAAGTCAACTTTACTGGCTAAGTCGACTTTATTAAGTTGACTTAGCCAGTATGGACGCAGATTAGCCCTAAATTGACTTAAAGGGCTCCCCCACTGCCCTCCCTGCCAGGCTGGCTGGCACAGCCAGAGCCTGGTGTGCCCATCCACAGGACAGGACACAGCCCTGCCCACCCCGCTCCTATGCCCTGCCCCTGTCCCACTCAGCCCCCATTGTACCACGGTACAATGGGGCAAATGCTGAGCCCCCTGCCACCATGGACCAGTCCCAGGTCCACCTAGAAGTCGACTTAGGCATCCAGTGTGGACACTCTAAGTCGATTTGGCAAGGTCCCGTTAAAGTCGACTTAATTTTATAGTGTTGACATGCTAAGTCGACTTATTTGGCCAAGTGTAGACATAGCTTAGGAGCTTTCTCCCAGCACATAAACAGAAAGGATGGATCACAAAGGCTATGCAAACTACGGGCTTCGGCCAGAGAGGGAAAAGATCACCTGACCCCAGGGGAAAGGGTACAAGTACACACACTTGGAACTATTAGAGGCTTTTTGCCAGAGAAACTCCATCTTGAAACATCTCTATTTACAAGCAAGGATGGGTCCTACTCATGGAGGGGCTGAATTTGAGTGGTGAGCTGAGCATAACTGTAGTAGTGATGTTAGCTTAGATAGCATCTTATGTTTTCATTTGCTAGTGGTTAAATCCTGACTGCTTTATTAAATGATTGATTTGCTATATATATTAAAATCATATTCTAATCAATAAACTAGTGTTTGCTTTATCTAAGGCTGTGTGGATTTTAGTGTGAGAGAGCAAAAGTTGTTGCATTTACACTTTTTTATTAAATGGATGGACCCAGTGTTTATGAGCTTGCGATGATTTAGGAAAGGTCTCAATCTCTGCAAGATGGAAATTGCTGGGGTGGCATCTGGGAGTTGGGGGTGCTTACTGGGGGACCATCCCCTAAGTGGCTAGAGAGCACATATCCACTATCTGGGACCAATTACATGCAGGGGGCTAGTACGGGCTAACCGAGGAGTGGGTGGCCACCTAGCAAAATGGGGTAAGTTGGGGTCCAGGAGTGGGCAATCAGGAAGGCACAGCAGCACACCAGACCAGATAGCAAAAAGGGAACATTACACTCCACAATTTTTTGGGTGCATTTCATAGGAAAATTATTCAGCAAACTAACACTAGACTTATTTTTATAATAAAACAAAATTATGGAAGGAATGGCCCAGAATAAGTGGGCCATTTCTTCTATCCATGCATTAATTTATTTGGAGTTGATGCTGCTAAACAGACGGATAATATGCAAGCTAAAATTAATATCTCCCTGTGTCCAGCAATGAATACATCTCAAATCTCAGAAGGCTTGTCTAACATGAAAACTCCCTTGTTAAAATTTCACATGGATGCACCCAGCCTACTGCCTGGAAAGGTTTCAGAACATGTTTGGTTTTTTTCTTTTCCATTAGAGCTGAAGAATTACCTCCTGTTAAATGTGCTTCTAAAATCTATACCTTCTTCCCAAATGTTACCTACAATCTGAAGACATTTTTGAGAATTCAACCTTGGAGCAGGATTGGCCACCTTTCCGTGCTCTCTCATGCTCTATAGCATCATGCCTCAGTTTCTCCTATAGGACTCTCAATAACTCACAAAATGATTTCTCTGTTCAACAATAGTCCTCCTTAGGATGTGGTTTTATTGCCAAAATGTTCAAAATTAACACAAATTAGTTTCTCCCTGCATTAACTTGGGCACAACCCCCTTCCTGAGGTACCTTCTCGAAATTCTCTGGTATCTTAGGTTCTTCCCTGCTTTAGAAAGTTACTCAATCTTTCCTAGCTGAAGTAATTCAGTTGATCTCAGGGTTTTCCCTGCAACAATCAGTTTCACTCTTTACAGTCTCCTGATCATCCCCCTCGCTCTATGACATGCTGCTGCCTTCTATAGGGAACACAGGTTCTCCATACCAGCAGGTTCTAAATTAAACCCTCCATCTAATTCCAGGTGTGGCAGGCAGGAAGTCCAGGACTTTGGCTCTTAAAGGGCAGCTGGCCACATCATGACATGCCTTTTCTCTTAAATAAATAAAGCTGTACCTTCAAAAGAGGTAAGAAAGTATTCATTCCTAGTCCTACTTCCCAACCGAAGGAAAAAAATGAAGAAGAGAATACAAATGCATATTGATTTATGCATGCATTCATGTTCTCTGGAGGAAGGGAATCTCGCTGTATCATATATATATTTTTTTCTTTTCAGGCTTATTAAAAAAAAAAAAGATGACTTATTTGCTGGTTTGCTCAATCTTAAATCATTCTGAGTTGCCTTTACAGAAATGATCAGATTCACAACTTGGAAAACCTGGATCCCATTCTGAAATACCTTTCATACTGACATGTCTCTAGGAGATGAAAGAGGTAGAAAACATTGAGAACCACTGGTGAGTTAGTGGTTAAACATTATGGAAATACAATATGTCACAGTATTCTCTTAATGAAATTTGTCTTGAAGCATTGGCATTTTTCTTTATGAAATACTGTACTAATTGGGAGATAGAGAAATGTGTGAAAAGGCTCTTTTCATAGTTACAGTCACTATGCTTCTGTTTTTACACTGAGTTTATAGCTCTTTCCCCCCCAACAGGAGATAAAGATCCCTAGCATGGGGCATTATCAAATTTAATGGTGTGTTACTTACTTTCACTTTCATGGCAATTATTTGAAGCAGGCAGAGACCAGAAGCCAAAATGGGAACCTGTCTCCACTGAATAGGTATCAGTATCTACCCTGACTATCATATATTTTATGCAAGCCTTTCCGCTGTTCCATGAGTCCCTAGAGCATAAAATAGCTGAGTACCAACAAATTAGAATTTCTGACACAACTGATGTTATGGCAAGTCACTTTTATTGCAACTTAGTAAGGATTTTTCTAGTATAGACAGAGTTACCAAAATGCATAGAGATGTGTGTGTCTCCTATACCTGCAGAATTCATAACATGATAACACATCTAAGTAAGCTGAAAATACAATTTAACTACATGGTTTTATGGCCTTTGAACATACATACTGGAGTGTATTTTTCTAACTCCTATACTTTCATTTAGATATTTCACTGTCTAAATCAATACATCGCTGTCTTATTGATTCAATAGCCAAGAAGATTCTAAGATCATGGCCAAGAATTTCCTACCCACATCAATCTTAACTTGGCATTTTACTTGAAGCCTATTTGTGAAGTTTAAATGTTGCCACCAGTTACCAAATAGCCCCCACACAACACTCACTTTAAATTGAAGAAATGTGATTAGAAGGGACTATAAGGACTGCATTTAGTTTTCATTCTGTTTTACGTACACAACTTACATACACTGAAAATTAGAACAAAATTCAGTCTATTATGCTTGCTCAGCAATATTAAGTTTAAAATAATCTATTTTCCCACTAGAATTTCTGCTCTTTCTGAGAGACTTTCACAGGATTTGGCCCTTTTCTTTCTGGAACAAAGACAGAAATGTTTCTACTGATCACTTATTTTTCTGAAGGAAGTGAAAATATCACCAAAGAGATTTTTCCTAATTTTGGAACACTCGCTAAGGCAGCGTGACCTGGCTGATAGGGTAATAGGCTGTGAGCTAGCCCTGGGTTCATTTTTGCTTCACCCACTCTCCTGCTGTGTGACCTTGAACAAGTCACTTCCTCTCTCTCTGTCTCAGTTTTCCTCTCCTATATTTTTTTTCTGTTTTGTTTACTTGGGCTGTAAGCTCTATGGGGTAGTGATTGTGAAACACTGTCCCTAATGTGTCTGTACAATGCCTAGAACAATTCCACATTAGGGATTTCACTGGGTGCATCTATAAACCATTGCCTCACATTAGAATGGTACATGATCTCTACTTCTAATCAAGTACTGTCCTCGCCAACGTGAACTTGGCAACTGTAATGAGGTCAAGCAATTTAGGACAGTGGACAGGAGCTGTATTGAACTCTTAATGGTTGTTAGATGATACAATTATATTTAGCCCATATATTCCGAACTCACTAGCATCAAACCTTCTGTTGCCAACTTTGTGCCAAAACACTTGAAGCTTTTCTGCTCTACCAAACATGGAATGAAAGAACAGAATGTTGAGGCCTGACAACTTCTGCCTATCTATGGATCCAAAAAACTAGAATCTGTAGAACTATTTTCAGAACAGCCTTAAATAGGTCCTGTACAAGATTTGCTATGGGAGTTAACTGCACACAAGATGCATAAATGCCAAAGTAGCACCAACTGTGGAAATTTATCCAACACAATGGCTATCTCTACACTAGAAAAGTTAAGTCAACCTTTTAAGTCGACTTTAATTTAAAAGTCAACTTTAAGTCAACTTAAAGTCGACCTTATTAAAGTTGACTTAACAAAGTGGACTAAGTTGATTTAGCTTTAAGTCGACTTAGTCCACTTTGTTAAGTTGACTTAACCACCCTTAAGTTGACTTAATAAAGTCGACTTAAGGGTTATTCCATGTCCACACTGTCCTTAAGTCGACTTAAGGAGCCGACTAAAGGGTTAAGTTGACTTAATGAGTGGTAGTAACAAAGTCGACTTAAGCTTTCATTAAGTCGATTTAAGGAATTTGTTAAGTCGACTTTATGAAAGCCTAGTGTGGACGTGGCTTAATTTAAATCAACTTAAGCCTCCTTAAGTTGACTTAAATTACCAGTGTAGACATAGCCAATGAAACTTATGACCAATGACTAGTGCTCAGATCTATTCAAGGCTCTGTCACCACCATCTCTGCTGGATTCAAACTGGGGCTGTATACCTTTTAAAGAGGACAAAAAGTGTTCATATGTTCTTAGATTTTAAGGCCAGAAGAGACTGTTATTATGATCTAGTTTGAAAGTGAGGTGATTTTAACTGTGCCTAGCAGCTACACAAATAAATGTTTTAAAAAACATCTCCTATAAGGTGAACAAAGATTAATGCTATCTTTGAAATCTCCCTACAAAAAAGACCACTACCAACCCACTATAGAAGAACACAAAATGATTTGTGTTGGTAACGAGTATGTTACTGGCCTCCAGTCGTAATATATTCATTCCAAATTGCAACTGATGTCTCTGTCACGGACAGAGACACAAATATGTACACACAGAGTGCTGCATGATTTTTCTATTAGTGCATATTTAATGTAGTGAAGGCGTGAATAGTTCAAAAAGAACAACCCAGCATGCTCTGCTACAGACATATGGTCCATTATGTGGCTGCTGCTCCATATATTAGTAGTGAAGTAAGGCTACCCTTCTGCTCAGAAGACACTTAATATTGTGGTTCTACTCTGACAACGAATATATAAAAAATGGCACTGGCTCACCAACAGACATGCTTCTAGTGATTCATTGACTGTCATCAATAAGGTTTTTGTTTTGTTTTTTTGCTGTCTACTCATTTTGACTCTCCAGTGCCAACACAGTTAAAACACAGTGAGCTGTGGATTCTATTCCATCCTGTACATCAACAACCTATTTACTAACTTCCCATCAATTACCCTTGGCAAACCACTTGCAGAATAGGTTTGCACAAATGAAATTGAGGAAATAATTTTAAGATAATGGAGTTGCACAAGGGACATTGAGGTCCTAATTTCCCCGGAGAAATCTTTATTATTGTTGATGAAACATGAGAGAGAAAGAACTCAACTTGACTAGAGCACAGACTGAGTTTGCAGACATGGAAGCTAGAAAGAATCCTCTTTCCTTTACTTGTAAACTAAGCACATTCTATACAGAAATCATTCAGGGAGAATGAACATGGAATCTATGAGGCCACATCTGAGAGCAGAATTACACTTTAATGGAAAAGTATTTCATAAAATCTATAATTGTGGAGCTGTGTTGCAGCCTCTTTTAATATTGGAAGTTGACAGTACCATCAGCCTGCCAGAGCTATTAAATTGCAAAATACATATAGTTATGTGGACATGGTAATAGCCTTATTCCAACGTTGAGCTATTAAGTGAGCTGTGGTTTTATGAAATTATTATGAATAAACTATCTTTTTAAAGTAATGTTTCTGTATATTTTCCTGTTTTAAGGACTCTCCCAGAAGCATTGGCATGAGTTTTGTGTGTTTCACCAAATTATCACACCCCATCTTTTGGAATGTTTCAAAAACCATGCATAGATCTACTGAACGTCTCACATAGCTTACTCTACAAGCATAACTGCCATCATTGATAGGACTTTATGAAGGACTCTTTTAGAAAGAATGCAGCAAGAATTTAGTACCTAGAGCAAGTGATATGATTTAGAGAAGACCTGATGCAAAAGAAAAAAAATCTTTGGCAGTAAGTCTCCAACAATGACTGAATCAGCCATTCTAAGTGACAGATTAGCATTCATTAGAGGAGAGGGTATATTTATTTATTAAGTGTTGGGAAAATATTCATTTACTACAATTGTCTGAAAATGAATATATGATGTCAGGCACAATCCCTCCCTAATTTCCGTGAGGCAGTGTTAGCTCTGCACCTCCACAAACACTGGATCATATCGAAATCTCACAGTTTAGGACTAGATAGGATTCTGAACCACCAAAATGTGAGGCCTTCCCCCCCACCACCTCCCAAAAAACCCAATGGCCCAATTCAACAGATTATTCCTTCTAGACGGAGTGCTTCGCTCCTGTCCTCAAGAAAGAGTGATCTGCCTACTGGTCAGTTCATTCAGCACCGAGGAAGATAAACAGACCAACCATTGGTGTCTGTTACTACTCTCACATCATTGGTGGCAAAGCCTTGCAGACCAACGCTTGTGTTCCCAAAATCAGGACCAGGATTCTAGTGTCCCAAGTTTCTTGCCTTATTCCATCATGATTCATCATGCAGCCTGGATGCCAAATCCTAAAGTCTTGATTCAGGTTTCATTTACCCTTAATCAAACAAAACTCCCTTTGAAGGTGATAGAAGTTTGCTGAATAAAGATCTACTCACTAGTAGGATCTCTGTAATCCAGATTACAGAGATATAAGAATTTGCTTCTCCATTCTTGAAAATTGGCATAGTTGTGGAGCTGAACAGACCCTTCTTTGCCTTTGAGTCAAAACTTGTGTTCCATTTACAAGAGATACCACTTATCTAAGGTACTCTTATTGTCCCATTACTGTAGCATCTGCGTACCCCTTTTACTGAATTTATCCTCACAACATGGCTGTGAAGCACTACTCTCCCCATTTTACAAATGGGAAACTGAGGTAGAGAGAGCCAAATTTCAAAGTCACACATGAAGACTGTGGCAGAACAGAGACTTGAACCAAGTCCTAAGGTAATGTCCTAACCACTGGACCATCCTTTTTCATTGTCCTCACAGAAAACACAGTCTAGACCTTGTTTCTGTCTAAGAAGATTTGTTAACATAGCAGAAGGCACAATCACTGCCCAAGCTGCCTGGTGCACAGGAGGAGTCTGTAGGCACACTGTTTTTAGACTCCATGACTTTACCTTCTTGCCACTCACTTTGGGGGTGTTGTGCAACCCCAGTGATGCAAAAAGGAAGCAGTCATCACCTTCCGTCAAGTACATGAAGTGCAGGGCTAGACCCTTTGTACACACCCCCACATGCCAATACGGCCTATATTCTTAATCCACTTGTGGATATAATGCGACATATTAAATGGGAATTGTGATGATATAATCTGTTAAAATAAGTGCTTGCTTACAGATTAATGGTACTGAGCACTTACAGCAAGCAATAAACACTGACTCTATTTGTAGTGACAAGGAACAATCCACCTGGCTCTAGTTATTCTCACGTACAGGCAATCAACAAATAAAATGATGCCAGGTCGTGTCTCAAATTAAAAAGCCCAGAAGTTTTCAGGGGAACATTTTGTCAGGAGGCCCTAACAGGACATTTGCAAATCAACAGTTTGTTAACAAGTAATGGGACAGGGATGCTGCCACCTGTTATCCAAGTCACCTCTTTTATCTAGATACCCACAAATATTTAATCAGGGTTCAGTGTCTACCTTTCATGGTGGATGATGTTCTGCTCTGTGGCCTCCCCGCTCTACCTACCAATAACTATACTTCTCTTGTTCCCTCCCAGTGTTTTCACACATCCTGTCTCCCAACCAATGTTCAATATATAACTGCACTCTGTGTGTGTCCACTCCAACCTCACATTCTCTCTTTGGGGACCGCCTCCTTTACCATAGTCTCTGTCCTACTCCTAGTAGAACCTTTGTGCCCTGCAGAGGACGGCCAGCAGGCTTCCTCTTTGCTTTTTCCTATTTGGATTCTTTTTTCCCTTTTCTATGTGACACTTTTCTTTCCAACTCCTCCTACTTGCTGTGTTTGCTTCATCTTCTGTCTTTCAGATGGGTGCAGAGCTCTTATCTTTGCTCGTCCTCTATTAGGCCGAGAGATCAACAAAAACTGCTCCTTCAATCAGTTGCCTTTCACATCCATCTTTGACATGTTGTGTCTAATTCAGAAGCCATCCACTACATGACCAACCCAAATAAAAGCCACCCTCTCTGATGTCAAGGGGTTCGATAACTGCGTGTAAAGAGGCATTACAGTAGTCACTTAGATAATTTCAGAATACCACACAAGAGTGAGATATATTGAAAGTTTTTTGAGTCAGATGGTTCCTTAACAAGCTTCAAAAGGGCTAGTATCTTGGCTTGTTGCCAAATTTTTGGTGTCTTGAGCTGGATGAGACAGATACTGAACATATGCAACTGCCATTTGTGTTGGTGGGAAGGAGGGGCTGAATTTTTTTATCTGCTTATTTCAGATGTCATCTACGCCCATTGCTTTTTCTATTTTCAGGGCACTGATACTAGTATCCAATTCCTTCATGGAGCAGGGTGCTGTTAGATCTAGTGTGCTGCATGTATGCAGGGGTATTTGCTGAAGTGATGATCAGTTGGTAGTGGCCCCCTCAACCTTCCCATTTGCAGGGCAATCTGATCATCTGAGATGTGCCATCTTTGTCTTATCAAAGAGTCTACATGTGGTCAACAATGTCTTTTTCCCCCGTCATGAGTCACAAACATAGATTCTATCAAATGCTGCCACGTTTGTAAGGTATTCTTGAGCAATTTCTGTGTCATCTCCAAAGAAGTCTTGGAATTTTCACCTATTTGATCGGGGTCATATATCAAGGCTATATTCTCTCCAACATCCATGGGGTTTGTTTCTCCTAGCAGATAGACTATAGCATTGACAAAGCAGCTATTGTTCATGGGTATATGTTCAATAAGTCTGCTAACTATCTTTGGAGAATACTGGTCAATTCACTGTCTTGAATTTGAAGTGATGTGGAACGACACAATGATAGAAACAATATTGGTGTTTAGTTTAAATTCCATTCAGTGGTGGTGTAATTTCACAATGAGGTCTACAGCAGGGTGTTGCATCCCTGATCTGTAACCTCTGTGCTCCAGCTCCCACTAGTTGGGTACCTATTACCTGGTGCAAATCAGCCCTGGACTAGGTTGCCTTAATCAACTTTGCACTGGAGTTGGTTGATCTAGATTCTAGAGACATGATAAACTAAGTGGGACTCCATCATTGGCCCCAATACCTGCAACTAAGGCAGAGAGCATCAAAATATGAAGCATTTCCTGCAAAGCCACGTGCTTGAAGGCAAATGATCTTCTAGCGACTTGGTAGAGAGCAATGATCAGGTAATAACATGTGCACAGAAGCAGTCTGAGGACACAACAAGCAGAATCTATTAGGATAGAATCTGCCTCTCAGGATTGAGAGTGGGAAGCACTGAAGCTACTGAAGACCACAACACCACTTTTAGAGCAGGGACTAGCCTCCCATACCTTCCCTAACTCACCTCCTAATAAGCTCAACATTGGAAAGATAGGAAGGAAATGTTCTTTTGTTCTGCTCCCCAGTGAAGGTTAAGGGGAAAATGTCCCTGGTGCCCCCATAATTTTATCCATGCATGCATACATCATCCTAATCTTATTTTTCCAAATTGCTGGAGTTGTCACAGGAAGTCACAATGGTTAAAATGGTCCATGTATTCAGAAACAAAAGGGGAGTCAATTCACAAAAGTATCCTGTTAAGATGGAGTCCACATTCTGCAAAAGGTTAAAACCCTTTTGAGAGTATCGTGGCTGTTACCCTTCCAAGAAAAGACTTTGCATTGTAGGAATTCATAGGAGACTAAAAAGGATGAGATCTCCCCTTGAAAATTATGAATACAGTACTCTCTGACAAAAACAGAACAGAGATACTTAAATCCAGTCAGCTGGGTCAGTGGTTTATTCACTGGGACAATTTTATGGCATGAAAATTTCATATGTTGGGCATGGGACTCCAGACCAAAGACTCTTCAGCATCAAGAGTATCTTTGGCTTTTATTCCTTCAATTCTAGGGATGCCACTTGCGGAACCAGAAGCCAAGGATTGACACAGTCTAGAGGCCTCTTTTTGCCACACTTTATCTTCCAGCAGCAATTTGCAAGGATGCTGTCTAGAAAGATACGCTAGCTATATGACTAGATCTTCTAGCAGTATCATGCAAAATGCACCAGGGAATCAGGGCCCCTTAGGTTTGTAATTCCTGCAAAAGAACAAAACTAAGACGTTCTTCATTATCCCATCTCCATCCCCCATACAACTGCCTTTGGCTTTGTTACTCAAGAGCAAGTGTTTTAGTATCAATCTGGAGAAGGGAAGGGAAAGCAGAAGATATTTGAGAAGGGTTGCAAAATATTCTGAACTCTGTGAGATGCTCCTATTGTCTTGAGAAATATTTTTGAATGTTTACAGTTAGAGGGTAATGCTGTTTACTTAGAAAAATAAATTATTGCTCCACTGAGGGTATTTCTTAATGTCTATGATACAAAAGAATAAATCATGGAATCCACCCAGTTTGCCATCAAATGAGTTCCCGAAGGCCACCTCCCTTCCCCCCTCCCCCCCCCGCCTTTATGTTCTGCTCCATTCTCTTCCAGAAACAGACCAAAGGGATTACTCCAGCGCTGGGGTAACAGCTCTGGTTACAGAAGTTGGGGAGAAAGGCAAGAATCAGGTTGCTGAACTGATGTTCCCCTCTCCAAAGGCTCCCGATGTTCACCTCTCCAAAGGCTCCCCACAGTGGGGTGGGATGGCTGAGGAAGTTGGGGGCTGGGGAATAGTTTTGACTCCTTCTTCCTTCATAATCATCCTTAACAAGAGTTCTTCAGAGTGATCATCTCAGCCACTCTTCTATCTGTTGGTTTCATTTGTCAGCTGTTAAAAGACTTTTCACAGGTATTGTCAATCAGTGGAGGGGTCCCCCACTCTCCGATTCCTTATGGAGTCAGTGAGACAATATCCCAGGCTCATGCCATCTCAAAGAGCCTCAGAAAGGGTGAAGGATACTGCCCCTCCCCCCCATGACCTTGGCCATTTGACAGCTATGTAGCCACAGCTGCACTGGGGCTCCAGGCACCACAGGCTGCCAGGCTAGAGCAACTCCTGGCTGTAGTTGTAACTGTGTTTATTAAGAGCAAGCACCAATGTGGGGTGATAATGTGGGAAAAGTCATGGTGATCAGGCCAGACACAGGAATTACATACATTCAGCTTCCTGCTATTTATTTGAACAATATATCTAGTTATTGTATGGCAATTTAACTGCTGCCATTCCTTTAATTATAACTAAAAGACAAGGCTTTAACTCTACCAGTCCTCTTACCACTACTAGTTCCAAGTACTCCAGAGCTATTCAATAATTACCACCCAAGTGGTCTTTAAATGTGATTCTTCTCTCCCCTAATATCATCAACAGCACCTCAAAAGATGTGGTATTAATTAAATAAAAAGACTACAGTAAAAGAGAGAGAGAAGAGGATTCCTAATTGCACTATAGACTTTCCTTCTTACCTCAATTTCTTTGCTTTATCATATGTTTTCTATTTCTCTTAATAAGGGGCCTTTCCCTCCCCCTTTATCTCACCCAGCTTTGTATCTTCGTTTTTCCCATCCCCTCTATTTTTAGTGCCCATCTGTTCCTGCTTTGACCTTGATTCACCATTTAGTCTATGGCTACATTTTTCTGTGTCTCCCTACTGCCAGGTCTTCTCTCAGCTGTTGGATCCTTGCTCTCTAACAGCTTCTCCCTCTGCATTAAATACTTGGACCTATTCTCTCCATGCTTTGCCTTCCAAGACTGTAGAATTCAAAAGCCTCCTGGAATTCATTGTTGTGCTATACTGCGTCTTTTGCTCAAATCTTGGCCTTATAAATCCTCTGAACACCACTGCTTTATGGACAATGACTTATACTAGTCCCAAAACCAATAAAGTACAGTCATTTGCCTTCTCTTCTCCCCCCTCCTCCCCCACTTATTTTACCTCTGACAAATCCCCTAAAATTATATTCCTACCCACATCAAAAGAAATTTATCATTCTATTATTCCAAACAGGAATCTCAGCTGCCAGGATACAGCAGATAAATGCATAATATATGATACACATTTATTCCCCTTAGGCCAGTGGTTCCTAAATTTTTTTTGTTGCATCTCATCTCTTTCCCACTGTGCTATGTGTAAATACAGTAAAAACCATTCACCCCTTTCTGCAGTCTCTTCATCTTTTGCTGCCTATGTGTTCCTTCTTGTATGTGTATGTGCATTATCTTTTCCCTGGTAGCCTGCCATCACCCTCCTTATTGTCCCTCTAGCCTCAGCCCTGGTCTACATGGACAGTGAAGTTCAACATGATGCTGCTTACCTGGATCTTCTGCAGCCTGTCTCTCCACTGTCAGAGCAGTAAATTCGAAAAAAAATGGAGCAGTAAGTACTAACACTGCCCCTGCAAGTGGTGTAGGATTGAGGTAGAAATCTACAATTCAAATTTAGATCTGTGTAACCAGAAAGAAGCTCTCCTTTTGTTTTTCCAGTTTTTCTAGTCTATTTCACCATAGCAACATAGCTCCTCCCCTGTCTGCAGCCCTGGGAAGTCTTCGCTTAATTCCTCTCTCTGCATGTAGCACTGAGCCTCTCTGTTGTGCCTGCAGCAGAGAAACAGCAAGGAAAACTTTTCCTGCCTTTTTTTCTTTGGGTGGGGAAGGGGAAGCAGGGGACAACTGCCTCCCCACAAGTGCCTGTGCCTACTATTCACAGTGCAATGCATTTCAGGAAGTAATGTGAGCAGTGGGGACGCAAGACCCTGAGCAAGCAATTTGGTGTGGTCAGTTGCCTTCACCTCCTATAATTTGATGACAATCTAAAATCAAATCACAATTCCACCCTCAGTGAAGACAAGCCCTAAGTCTCAGATTTCCCCTTCCATTTCCCAAGGAGACAATTCACTCCCATGGGAGTAAACGAGTGTCATTTGTAACTCTTGGTGGGGGGGGGGGGAACTCTGGAGCCTAGAGATCTACTGGCTGCTGAGACTGACCACTCCTTTGTGGGTGGGCTCTGTAAGAGTGGGCTGCATGTGTTCTTGTGGATGAGCTGAGAACTCATCAGAGGGAGGAAGATTTTGGGCAGGTACATGTTTCCTGAGTCTGCAACAATGAAAATTCAAACTACCGGTACTTCTGGCCAGAAGAATCAGAAATCATAACAAAGACAAGAAAGGAAAGCAGGAGGCTGTATCTTCTTTTTCTCATGGCCACAGAAGCAGTGGTTCCCAACCTTTTTGGCTCAAGGGCCATAATTATCATTCTTACAACCCTGAAGGGCCACCAGTCTATCCACTCATAAAAATGTATTGATGCATATACACCATTAAGGACCACAAATCATTACATGTTTAAATACACATTTTGATGCTATCATGCTCATTTTTACATTCACTATTTTATACCTATAAATTACTCACAGATTGTCACACACTCACAGAGAAAGCACTAGTGTAAATGAGTGACTGTCACTACATACCAAAGCACATGGCCTGGCAGCTAAGTCATGATAGGTGTTAAGTGCAGGCCAGAACAGAAAGCCCTGATTTTTAGAGTCCTACCGCTCTCCTCCAGCATAGTGGGTCCTGGCTGCTCCGCCAACAGCCTCCCCTCCCCCCCACCATTCTCCCCAGCCAGACGGAAGGAGTTCAATGAGAAAGCTGCCTCCTTTTTTATCTCCCATTCCCCTGGCTGCAGCAGGGAAACCACACGAGTCCTGTAGCCCCATCTGTTCCACCTGGGTCCTTAGTTGATGACTCTGTTCCCCTGGCTGCAGAACAAGAGATCAGTGTTCCCCTCTCTCTGACTCCAGCAGCGACCCCAGTGCCAGGCAGAGCCCTGCTGGAGAACGAGGGGAGGGGAGTGCTGATCTCCTGTCCCCTTGGGTGCAGCAAAGGGTTCTGCCTGGGTTCTTATGTAACGACTCCCTTCTGCAGCATGCAGGATGGAAGCAATGGGCCACTTCAAAAGACCACACAAGCCACTCTTGTCCCCTGGGCCACAGGTTGAGAACCACTGCAGAGAAGCATATTTGCAGGACAGAGCAGCCTGGATCACGAGTATTCCCTTCTCCTCAGGTATCCTTTGCCACCACTGGATCAGTCCATGGAGGACCACTTAGGTGCACCTATGAAAAAGTGCTGCTGTAGGAATCATAAGATTCTGCTGGCGGACTTCAGTACATATTGACCAAGAACAGTTGCCCTGATTGTCTGCAAATACCAAAGTGATGCCACTCTACAAACAAGGGCTTACTAGCATGTCTTTTCTAAAAATAGCAGAAAATAAGCATACTAAGCCTTTGTTCTGCTCAAGGGCCTACTCAGTTCCAGAGTTACAAAAGAAAATGTTGTTGTGGCAGAATATATTAACATTTAAATTAGAATATCAGAATTATTATTTTTTTTTAAATCTAGATTTTAAAAAAAAATATTTCAACACTGTTTTTTATATTATTCAAAGGTCACACTTACCGGGAGCAAATTCAGACTGGCCAGCGATCATTTTACTACTATAAATCTAATCTAATTTCACATAACACCGTATTAAAGAGTTATGTGCACTACAAACACAGCAGAGCTAAAATGTAAAAAAATCCGTTCTGCTTTTCCTTCCTTTTAGAGTACAAAGAGAATCTAATTAACATGCCTAGTGTCTCTCCAAAATTGGATTCAAACGCAAACTATGCTATCAAAGACTCAAACATCAGACAGGAAAGTAATTTGGAATGACTGAACTATCTCCACAAATACCTTAATTTTACTCTAATGGGTCCATAAGAAAAATGACACCAAATGCAGTTAAAAGGAGTTTAACTTTAATTGCTTCTAAGTGCGAATAATAAAGTTATTAAGAATTTTCTTTAACCTTAAAGCTATTTTAGAATTGTTGAGAATGTGATTCCATAATTTGATAAATGCACTGTATCATAGTATCTTAAGACCAGATATGTCTCTGACATTTTTTCTTCAGTGAAACCATTAGCTTTCCTGTGGTTCTTATAGGAATAACTGTAACTGTTCAGAAATTCCCCAAATCTTCACGCAATACTGTTGTACAAAGCCTTTAAATTTTTTATTTTTATTTTTTTTATTTTTTACAGAATTCTTCACATTGGATTCCAAACTACCCTGTATCATTTCCTGTCAAAGCTGCTTCTTTTACTCAACCATAAAAACCATCTGCAATATTCTGCATTTATACATTGCCAGACTCTAAAACTAGAGTTGTCAGTGTTTGTTATACGCTTAAAGCTGGTATGTCATTTCAGTAAATACACAGTAAACAGCTAATCACAAAGATGAAGAAAATGAACAAGTAAATGCTATTCCTTTCAGTGAACGGAAGGAGTCAAACCACCCAGAACTGGAAGAGTAAATGAAGGATTTACCATCAAGTTTTTGGTGTTATAAAGATGCACTGTTCAATATTGATAAGAGAAAAATACTTTTT
Organism: Pelusios castaneus; assembly: GCA_007922175.1. Lineage (NCBI taxonomy): Eukaryota > Metazoa > Chordata > Testudines > Pelomedusidae > Pelusios > Pelusios castaneus. Next base: position 29,853,844 of record ML685785.1, on the reverse strand, counting down.
TCCAGCCTAGATTTCAAAGAAAGGTAAGTCTGAGGAACAGTGCCTTATCATGCAGCTTTTCTATTAGCATTTCTTCAAAGACGCCTTCTATTTGGTCCGTGCTACAAAGACAAAATCTGCATTTGAATGCAGATATTCAAAATGAAGTTGGAAATTGACAGAGCCTCATGAAGAAAGAAAGAAATGAAGGATGTAAGCCAGAAAACTAAAAAGTAGGAAAAGGAAACAATAACAAATGTACACAGAGGAGTGGGCCTTATGCATTAGCTACTGCTCCAATAAGAGAGAAGAAAGGCGTATGAATATGTATCTTAATCCTAAACAGGGCTTAATCATGATGCTGTAAAACAGTTGCAAATTAAAACTACTTGAAATTACATGTGCACAAACTCTCATTGACACTAAGGTTAGAATGATCTCTCTGCTTGCAAAAACTCCAGTTCCTCTTATGTCTCTAATAAACCTCTGTCAGAAACACAGGAACTACCATATCAAATCAGATCAATGATCCATCCACTCTTGGAATGTGTCCCTATCAGTGGCCAATATCATATCCCTAAGCGCAAGATACTGAGGCTATGTCTACACTTTCACTTTTAAGTCGACTTTAACTAAGTCGACTTTAAGTCGACTTAGTTAAGTTGACTTAGTGTGTCTACACTTAAAATTAAAGTCAACTTAAAGGGGAACTTACAAAGTCGACCTAGAGCGTCCACACTGGATGCTCTAGGTCGACTCTGTGGGGCTAGGGGGACCGTGGGCAGGTCCACAGTGGCGGGGGGGAACCCCTTATGTGCAATGGGGCAAAGGGGGACAGGGACCCTGGCAGGACAAAGCCCTGTGTGTGATGCTGTCTGGATTTAGGGAAGCATTTATGATATTATTTTCTATGGATATCTCATAAATGCTATAATCCATAGGAACTATGTCATGTTTGGTATCAATAGAAAGGTAGTAATTTGCTGGGAATGATTATATAGTTTATGTCTAGGAATTCTATTTCAATTAGAAGTTAGGAATATGGTGTTCTATCTATACTTTAACTTATGTTATTTTATTGAAATCGCTGAGAGAGGCGGGTGTGTCAAACCATTGTGTCCTTAATGTTTAGGAATTCTCCAGCTACAATGGTCCCAGGGAGTGACCTGATGAGCCATTAAGGACATAAGGAATACAACCATTGTGTCCTTAATGGCTCATCAGTTTACTCCCTGGGCCCATTGTAGCTGGAAAATTCCTAAACATTAAGGACACAATGGTTTGACACACCTGCCTCTCTCAGCCATTTCAATAAAATAACATAAGTTAAAGTATAGATAGAACACCATATTCCTAACTTCTAATTGAAATAGAATTCCTAGACATAAACTATATAATCATTCCCAGCAAATTACTACCTTTCTATTGATACCAAACATGACATAGTTCCTATGGATTATAGCATTTATGAGATATCCATAGAAAATAATATCATAAATGCTTCCCTAAATCCAGACAGTGTCATAAATGCTTCCCTAAATCCATGCCAGGCTCCCCCTGACCCCCCCCCCCGGCAGGGAGGGCATTGGTGTAGTCCTGGGGTAGCCTTAAGTCAACTTAGGGCTACCCCAGGGCAACACTGGCTTAATTCGACTTTAAAAACTCAAATTAAACCTTAAGTCTAATGAAAAGGTGGTTTTATAAAGTCGACTTTATTTTCCTTAAGTCGACTTTATTTTCCTTAAATCGACTTAAGCAAGCTGCTTAAGTCAACTTAAGCAAAGTGTAGTGTAGACACAGGGTAAGTTAAGTCTACTTAAGCCAAGATTAAGTCGACTTAATTTACCGGTATAGATGCAGCCTGAGAAAGGACAATTATGCAATAACATGTACCGTATTTTTCGGACCATAAGACGCACCTGACCATAAGACGCACCCAGTTTTTAGAGCAGGAAAACAAGAAAAAAATATTCTGAACCAAATAGTACCAGTAAACTAAATAGAAGAGAAAAGGAAGGGAAGAGAAAGGAAGGCAAAGAAGAGAAAAGGAAGGAAAGAGAAAGGAAGGCGAAGAAGAGAAAAGGAAGGGAAGAGAAAAAGAAAGAGAGAAGGAAAGAAGCAAATATGAGAGATGTTAAAGGGTCAAAGCGAATCACATACATACAAATGATTTAAAGTTCATGAAAAGCAGTTTGCAGGTTTGTTCCTCTGGAGTTTGCAGGCTTCTTCTTCTGGTAAACACCCAGCACCAGGGTGGGCCTCAATCCTTTGTTCAGTCTCAGAGGAATAGTTCCAGAGACATGTTTAAGTCCTAGTGGCTCAACAGGTTTTCTTCTTCGGCCCATTATACTGGGGAGCTTCCTTAATGGGCCATTAAGGAGACAATGGCCAGATAGACATTCAGTCTGGGGAATTTTCCCAGCCTTACACAAGTTAAAATATAACAATCATATTCCTAACTTCTAATATGAATACAAATCCTACACATAAACTATATAATCATTCCCCACAAATTATTACCTTTCTATTGACACCAAACATGGCATAGTTCCTATGGATTATAACAATCATAAAATATTAATACAAAATAATATCATAAATGGTTCCTTAAACCCTGACAGCGTCACATATTAATACAAAATAATATCATAAATAGTTCCTTAAATCCTGACAGCGTCACAGGGGGGCCAACCCCAGCCAAGCCTGCCCCGTCCGGCAGGGGTGTGGGTTTGTTTGAGTGTGTGTGGGGTTGTGAACTGGGGGAGGGGCCTAGTGGCTTGGCCAGGGGGTGGGGGCTAGCAGGGAGTGGGCTGGAGGGCCGCAGCCCTGGATCTTTTTGCTATCCAGCAACACCCCCTGGTGGGAACACTGCTTGCTGGACAGCATTCGGACTATAAGACGCACTCTCATTTTCCCCCCACTTTTGGGGGGAAAAAAGTGCGTCTTATGGTCCGAAAAAATACGGTATTTGGGGTTTGGAAGAAACTTCACCTAAACAGAGTGCATGTCTGGCTTACATCTTTCTACTATTAGGTAAAAACATGAGAGTTTATATCCTCATGATCATTTTTATTCAAGCTTGCATAACTGAACAGTTTTATTAATATGAATGTCTAATTCTGTTTTTTTAAAAACAATCTTGTTATTTTTTTGCCACAATAACAGCTTGTGACAATGAGTTCCACAGGCTATTTGTACTGCGTAAGAAGTTTATTTTTAATCTATTTTAAATCACCTGCCTTATAATGTAATCCCTTGTTCTGTTACAAGGAAAAGCTCTTGAATGGCTTTTTACATGCCATTCATTATTTTATATTCTCTGACATATAAAGGTATGGAAATACTCAACTAAGGCACCCAAAACAGCCTTAACTCTGTCATGTAGCAACAGATGAGGGAATAAAATGAATAATTAATCTAGTTTTAATGTTCCATGTAATCTGGTCCCACAAGCATTAAAATGCTTTGGTTATCGCATCTGGTTATTGCATTAACTGGGTTTTTTTTTTTTCAATCTCTCCACACACAGAACATTTTTTAAAAATATTATATTGCACTTACATTCTCTACCTTTTGATCTGGTCATAATTACCATGCTTTTGCATGTTAATTTTCTTGTCTTAAGGTTTATTCAGGAAGCTAGCTCAATCTGTTTTTAAAGACACAGAATTCCGACAACTCATTCTTAAAATTCATTTTATATTAGATCACATGACTCATTGCCAGATTAATCCATAACACTAAACAAAATAATAAAGACTTGTCAGTTAGGTGTTTCTCCATTGTTTTCTTTGGTGAAAATGGATGCAAAGAAAGCACAGTCCTCATCCTCCAATTAATTGCTACAGTTACTTTCTGTTGTTTCTGTAGTTGATATACTTGAAGAATTTTTTGGTTTATGCACTTAGCTAGTTGCTCCTAATTTTGATTGTACATTTAAGCTGCCTCAGTTTATGTTAACCTTGGGCTGGATTTCAATTTTTTGAAGGATATGGTTTTGGTTTGAAAAAATATACCCATGGCTGACAGAAATCAGTAGACTTTCAAACAAATTCCAACATAATGCATATTTTCTAGATAACTTTTGAAGAAAACTTTTCAATTTATATTGTGAAAAGAGAAATATCTTTAAACCCATGTGTTCTATAGAAGCTGTCAAGCAGTTCAGGCTCCAGATCTAATCTATTTTAACACTGTAACAAATCTGGTGAGGAATATACTCTGGATTCTAAATAATTTCCAATAAAATCTACCACTGAGAAGTTAAATTACCATTTATCTGTGGCCCTGCAATAATTTTGCTCTGATGATCTACCGCATCAGCATGAGTTAACTGAACTAGTCACATTTCCAAAATTATACCTGTATCTTTCATTGCTGTATTCTGCCCAGGCTTTGCTCTTTTAGAAGACCAGCAGATACTGTGTCTAACTGACCATTGGAATGAACTACTAAGATAAGAGGTGGAGTCTCTGTCTCCACATGTCTCCAAATAAAGAGAGGGTGCTTTTTTGAAAGAAACGTGATTTAGTCAAACACAGGTTACCGAGCTTAATACAGGGGTAAGAAGGTGAAATTTACTGACCTGTGATATGCTGGAAGTCAGACTAGATAATTTAATAGGCCCTCTGTCTTAAACTTTCTGAATCTATTAAAAGTATTATGTATGGCGATGTTTCCCTCTTTGTTGGTCAGATACTAAATCTGAAGACCAAAGTCCTCAAGGCCGCCACTGATAAGGTTTGTCTGAGTAAGGACTTCAGGATCTGACCCTTCGTGGGTTACTTCTGTTCTAAAAAGCACATTCTCAGAAAATGGTATCAGTAAACCACCAAACCTTGCAGTAAGACAACAAGGAACATAGCATTGTTCTCTGGGTAGATGATAATCCTTCTTATCCATCAGATGTTAGTTACTCAAGTACCTAAGTAACCACATATTCTCTAATCATGGTGCTGGTGGCAGTCTGTCTTTCACAGTTAAATTGAAAAGTTTAAATTGTGGAATTTAAAAAGAAGGATAACTCAAGACAAAAACAAATTAAAAAAATATTCCCACTGAAACAGCAGAGAGAAGCACAATTGAACAAATTCAAGCATCGCAGGAGCAAGCTCTTTGAAGCTTCATTTGGAAGCATTCGGATAAAGCGGACATTGTTTACATCATGGTTGGTTTGCTAACTGAAATGTTTATGCACACTCACACATGGTTATACAACTACTTGATTAAAAAAGCAGGCTGTCATAAAATTCAACTCCACATCCACATCATAATCAGGCATCAGTCGCAACAGCTAAATATATGTGAATCAGTTTTACAGTCATTAGAAGAGCACAGCAGTTTAAAAAGTACCCTCCCCTCCTTCCCCCCCTCTTCTGGACATAAGAAAATGCTAACTATACCCATGTGCGTACAGAAATGCCAATGACTAACAATTTTATGTTGTGATTGATAACATTATTATAAAGATATTTGTTAGCAAAAATGCCAGGAATTATCTTCTCTGACATAAGATACAACCCACGCAGTTTCTTTAACAAACAGATTGAATTTGATTTGGGTTGAGTTCATTCAAAACCTGCAAGCCTGAATATTCTCATGGGCAGAAGAACATTCAGAGAAAATAAAAGGAAATGATTTTTATAGAAGGGAAGGGAATGAGGGGGACATCTTAAAGTGTATAAGCATAAAGGAAGCAATATCGTTAGTCAACAATGTTCCCAACCTTTGTGAATGCAGTAAACAGCAGGCATCATTACAAACTTTCCAATAGTTGATTGTGGGTAATTAACACTTTGTCGGTATTTGTATAATTCTCTAACTACGTGGAACACAGCTAACCAGTGATAAGTCGACTTGCAAAAAAGGATTTTACCATGATCGTATAAATGGGAAATAATTAATTTTGTCATCCAGAGTTGTACAATACCTACATGTGCCTCAGAAAACTCAAACCAAACAAAAGGGAAATGTTACAATTCATTTAATCGCTTTTCTTTCTTTTGTTTAATATAACTGTTACTGTGCTACTTTGTCAAGCCGAAGATAAATGGAATCTAAAGCCTATGACAGTTTCAACTCTAGCTGGGTTGACACATTAAGTAAATGATTGGAAACTGCTGCAGCTCAAGAAGAGCTAGGGTTTTTTAAGGAAGACCATTATTCCAGAAAAAACACCACGTCCTCCAATCCTTCCTTTCTTTCTTTTTTGAAAAGCTATCATCCATAGGCACCTTTCCTTTTCCCCATCTGCAAATACATCAATGAAGCACTGCCTGAGGAGGATAAAAGATCAGGTTGAAATGGAAAGTCACTTAAAAGTTGCTACAGGACTTTGTCTCCTACAGGATTTTTAGACAATTATGCAAGTCTCTTCAGTTTAAAATATAATAAAGATGGAAAAAATAGTGTAGACAAAAATTCCTAAATATTCAGGACCAGAGGTTGACATCTTTATTCACACTGAGTAGTACCTACTCCAGTGCTTTTAATGGGAGTATATGAAGTAGGTACTATTCAACCCAAGTAAAACAGACAGGTCTGATTCTATATAGAGAAGCAAACAGAGTCCTTTTAAAGACTAACAGATTTATTAATCGCATGAGCTTTCGTGGGAGAAAATCCCACTTCATCAGTCGCTTTGAAGAATAAATCTGTTAGTCTTTAAAAGTGCCACAGGACTCTGTTTTTCTGCAATAGACTAACACGGCTACCCCTTTGGAACTTATATAGATAAGGCCATGTTTTATGTTTGGATTAACGACTAAGATTTTAATTTAATAAAAATAAGATTTTTTTTTATATCAAAGTGTGCAGGCTTTAAAAGTATTTTAAAAGAATGACTCCTGTGGCCATGCTAATATTCAGCTCTGGTCAATCTCGCAATTAGATATATGCCAAACAATCATTAATATGGTCTCAGTCCATGGAACTAGCAGGCTCACCTTGGGAATCTCTGCAGAGGGCCTGCAAATTTTCCACCATAGGTTATGGAGCAGATCTAAAGAGTTTATTTGAATTCAGCAGATAAGATACTTCATCCCCACTACCAAACCCCTAAATGCAAGGCCTAACTGGGCTCTGTGCCCTGAGAAAAATGCATACCTTCCAAATCTGTCCCCTTCTTTCCTGAACGTAACCACACTGCATCACTGCCTCAGGATGACCTCCACAGCCCTAGAACTGGAGACTGCATTTTGGCTCATGAGAGTCCAGAGTTGAGTGTTTTCATATTGTTGCAAATCCACAGTTCATCCCAATCATATAATATTTATGCCAGTGTGCTACAAGAGTTCAGTGAAAACAGACCACTCCTTGAGGAAAATTCTCTCTTTACCAAACCAAGCAAAATTTTTGTGATTGCACGTGTTCTTGCATGCACATATCACAAAAACGGAAACAAAAATAGTCCCACAGTAATTCAACAGAAAGGAGAGTAAATAGAAATGGTGAGACTATTTGTAATTTTAATTTACATTTCAGCTGAGGGATGTGAAGACATTACTTTATAGCCTATATTTTGCTATACCTTATACAGACATTCCCACATTTATGAGACTTCTCATCGCTCTGCCTTTCATTCTCTATTCCTCATTAGTGCACGACTATGATATATTGTACTGCACTAGCTTTAAATCTGAGATGATGAGTGTGGTTTGTTTCTCAAGACTACCAAAATGAATTGGAGCAAGGTCTGCATATAAAACATTATGAACGGCTAGTTTAAATTATCAACAGATGACAGATGAAAGGAGTGCACAGAATACAACTCTGCTTATTGTATGGAAAATAGCTGTTTATCAGATGATTGATAACTTAGTAACTGCTAGTAAGCAATTTATTTAAAAAAAACACATTTGCGTTACAGTGACAGATGCCAGATTGTTCTTGTACTTTTCAAGAGTTTTTTTTTATTATTTTTATTTTCCTGATGTACATAAAACATACTGTGCCATGTTTCACAATAAGGGAATACAAAATTGGTTTATACCAAGTAAAAGCTAAGTGGGTGGATTTTCTGGCATCCATGATAGTAAGTAATAAATTTAACTGAAATAGCACAGCCAGAACTTGTTTTGTTTAGGGAACATTGTGTTCCAAAAATAATCAAAAAGGGCCTCAAAAATGCATGAAAATATCCAGAAAAGGAGTTAATAGTATAGGATTTTTCCTACCAGTTGGGACTACCTCGTTTGGCTTCCTGAATCTACCACTGAACACCACCTCATTCTTCAGAATGCAAAATTCCCTATAATTCTCCTAGTCCACTGCATATTTCTTTATAAATAGATTTTTTAAATGGTCCTTCCTTATTGCTGCTGCTTCCTCCCTCTTCACACTACAGAAAGATAAAAAGCAGTTCTTCTCATTAGTAAAAATAAATAAATATATTTTTTTAAAAAAACCACAGGTCTTTGGACAAACTTCATCAAGTGGCCACATAAAGAAGTTAGACAGACAATTTTGAAAAGTTTGGCCTTGTTCTCATATTATTCAACCGGGGGGGGAGGAGGGGAGGAGGGGGGGAACCCACCTGTTCAGCTTTCACTATACCCTTCCTCTAACTCTTCTCCTTTCTACAGAAATCCATGAAAAATAATCATAACAGGGATACATTTTTAAGTGGAAGTAAACACATTTCAAAGTAATTTTTCAAATAATGTGAAATGGTCTGCTGTTTGGTTTTTCTTCCAGTATATCTCTATAATACTTTTGAGTGAATGTAATGTTCCTGAAACTGGTGGCTAATAGCAAAAGAGACATGATGCAGGTAGTTTGTATGGGCTTGTCTGCACTGAAATCTCTGTGTCGATCTCCACGGATTGATGCAGCGGGATCAACTGAGCGTCCAATGGAGAACTGTTCAATCGATCTCAGAAATGTTCTCCGCTCAACGCAGTAACTCCACTCAAAAAAGAGTGATGTTGCATTGAATGGAGAACATTTCACGCCGGCGCAGCCCAGTGAAGATGCTGTGGTAGGGGAGGGTAAGTCAGTTATGGGAGATGCACATTCTATTGTATGCAGATTGCATATCTCCCATCGACCCAGCCTGACAGTATAGACCAGGTCTATGCAACATACTCACAATCTCTGATGATGCACTTCAGCTATGACTTGAAGCATCTGAATATCCCTTAAGCAGAGTCCACCAATTGGAAAAAAAAAAAAAAGGCAGCCATTTTGAGACGTACACAGAGATGAGACCAACAAGCTTATCTTTACTTATGAACTGAGGCACCATTTTAATTCAGGCCTCAGGAGGTGAAAGGCCAGTAAATTAGCCTCCTACACTATTAGCCGTCTAGGTTAGAACTATTTTCTTGCCTGCTGGTAACACATCAGTTTTTCCTTGGAAAGTATAAAAGGGTACTTTTTCCATGCAGGAACTCATGGCCTCAGTTTGATTTTATTTATATCAATGTTACACTGATTTTAATGAGATTACTACAGATTTGCATTAGTATAAGCAATATTATTATCAAGCTCAAAATGTTTATTATAAAAATGAATGTTGCATTCACCTGCAGTTTATTCTGAAATAATGTTTAAACTCTTCCCGGATGTGCTTACACATGCACATACAAACACACGCACATACACACAATTCCTTGCTTGAGTGTGTAAAAGGTTCAAAGGACTGGGGCTAAGAACATGTTCCTAGTTCTCACACATATTAAATTAATAGAGTAAAAAGAAACAAATGGGAATTTTTCAAAGAAAGTCTGTATGAATTATAGCAGCCTTCAGGCACCTTCCACTATTCACCAAGCTGCAAGGATTTTATGCCACTATTTATTCTGTTATTCACTGAAAACTTATTTACCGTGGCAATTCTTGCACCAAAATACTACATACGCCACCTCAGACAAAAATAATTAGAAAAGAAACAGAAATATATACAAACAAGCCAATATCTCTTAGAAACTTACACATTATCCATATTGTTGACAAGAGGAAATATATATCAACCCTTATGATTTTATTCCTCATACTTTTATGAGCCCCCACCCCTTTTTTTGGATATTTTATTCCTCATTCTTTTAGTCTTTCAAAAACTTCTTTAAAGACAAATAGTCGTATAATTATATAGAGAGTAGCAGACCAGGTGCACTCAGTCCCCGTTAGTCCTACGCTTCAAGCTTTGGCACCTAGCTGAGACACAGCTTTCCCACCTCCAAACTCCCAGCATTACAGATTCCCGGTCCCTTCTGCCCTGGGGCTGGGCTCTCCACCCCACAGGCCACTGGGTCTGGGGCCCTAAGGTCCATCTGCATGAGCTTGCCTTGATTGCCTGTGCCTCCCAGGTGCTGAAGGAAACAACTACTGGTCAACTCTGTCTGGCTCAGCTCTCCTCCGCGCTGTTCTCCTCTGCATACAAACTCCATTCCTAGCTCCACCTCCAAACTCCACGCTCAAAACCCTCCCTACCTGGCTGCAACAGGGGCTTTTTATCTACTATGGTTAATTGCCCTAATAGGCCTCAGGTGCTCTAATTGGTGTCAGGTGTTCCAACTGGCTTCAGGTGCTCCAACTGGTCTTAGGTGCTTTAATTGGTTTCAGGTGCTCTAATTGGCCTAGAGCAGCCCTGCCCTAGTTACCCTGGAAACAGATTTACTAAGCCTGGGGCTAATATATCTACTTTCCAGTACTCTCCTGTCGCCTTCGGGCTTGACTCAGGTCACATGAAAGCTTTGGGGAACATTCAATGCCACTTCGATGTTGTTAGTGAGGGTAGGTAGGAAAGCTGGGAAATATAGTAAAATAGTGGTTTCTAGCATTCCATTGTCACTCATGGTGGCAATTCACAGTCATTCAGAATAACAATAACTAACCGTTGGGCCTAGGAAAGAAAGCAAGAATGGCTGTTACCTGATTTCAAGGACACTAGTTTGGTTTATGGAAGAGTTCAAGTTCAAGTCCCTGTTCCAATAATTATTCATAAAAAGTAGGACAGCTTCAACAGGAGACAGAGGGACTGACATCAAAATAACCTATAGCTTGGGGGCTATGGTGCTGTCACACAGTTTAGAAGACCCAAGTTCAAATCTTTGCTTTGCATCAGGAAAACGAAAGAAAACTGGACCGGCATCTCACATATCCTGGGTGAGTGCCATAAACATTGGGCTAAAAGTTCTAAAGAGGGTATACCCCTCTCCCTGCTATATTGTGAATGGCAAAAAACTATTTGGCATCAAATTCAATGAATAAATTATTCATACTTTTTTTTTTGCCTAGCTCTAATTATTATTATTAAACACAGGCCATAGCAATAGCCCAGAACAGAACATCATCAAATGTTATTAGTTTGCATATGGATCCAATCTTTACAGCTGGCATCTTGTGTAACTGTAACAGACTGAATCAAAACCTCAAATCCAGGAAAGATCAAATCTGAATCCCGACTCAATCTTTTGAAGTTGGATTAATCTCTAATTATTTCTGTGTATCATTGGACCAGTGGAGTAATTTTACTGTGCTTTGGATTTGGATTTTGTATATCTACTGTGAGTGTGGTTTGCAGACTCATTCTTTGTCTGCAGATGGTCAGTAGCTAATTACATATTTATGGTAATGATCTGTGTGTTCTTGGTTAAAGGACTATCATCCATGACTAAGGCACACCTGATTTTTATTTACTTATTATGTACTCCCTACACTCTTTCTGTGAATAGACATATTGCTAAAAGGGAACTTGATAGGTTATGTGTGTGAATAGAAGACCAATATGGGTTCTTATTAAATGAGATAAAAGTGCAATGTTGCTTGTATACCACATAGCTACCAAAGAAATAGTACCTCCTTGTCATTTCCTCCACTATAATTCAGTCAAATTATGTCAGAATAACAAAGCCAATTTTGACCTTGCATGCTGCTTCTCTCACATTAAATCCAACTGCAAGACACTGAACACAGATTGTGAAGCCCAATGGTACACCAATGGACAACTCAGCCAACATTTCATTGGAAAGAACACTGCAAAGACACTTCTCCATATTCTCCGAAAGATCGCAGAGACATATACTATAGTGATTTATAATATGCCACAATCCCAAGCTGATCCAATGTGAGAGATCCAAAATTGAAAAAATTGATGAATTTCTGAATTTAAAAGGCAGTTCACAAGTGCAGTCCTGCTTCATTAACACATACCATAGGCTTATGATTCCAACATCTTATGGGTTCTTGATGTTCAAAACTACAATACAAAAACATACCCGAATAGTCTGAAGCCCAGTTAGTGTTAACTGCATATTTGGAAAAGCGATTTTTTTTTAGAGATGACTATCTTACATACAATGTTCAGTACTGCTTAATGGACTGCTTCCTCCAGTTAACATGTGCTTTACTTCATGCTGAGTGGTACTCAAATCTTTTGCCATATCTGTGCTCAGATTTGAGTACCATAGACAGCTTTTACTATAATTATGCAAGAGGCATAAGGCAGTTACATTGTACCTGTCACAAGTTGCCAACCTGATTTTGTGATGATGTAGCGAGATATATTCATCAGGGAATATTCACTTGATATTTCTGATTGCTAATGTTTACTTTGTGATTATTACACTATTGAATGTGTGTGCATCAACATGTCACATTACATTAGCAGACATGATGTCCATTTATCTCTCTTGTGACTCTGGGCCAGATCCTCAACTAGTGAAAACTGGCAGAAGTCTACTGATGTCAACAGAACTACACCAATTTGCACCCACTGAGGATTTGGCAATCTGCATCAGCTGTTGTACAGAAGTTATTCCACCTCCCAAATGAAATCTCTGTGATAGCTTACCTACCACTGCATCTTTTGCATCAGACATGATCTTAGTTTCACCCCATTACAGAATAGCAAGAATCAAAATGGATGTACTTTAGGGTTTTAGGGCCTGTCTATACTTGTAACATGTTTTGTGAATCTGTGTTATACGATTCCCAACAACGGTCACATGATGAATTTGAACACCACACACTGTTATCCTACAATCTATTAAAGTTGCCTTGTATCATGATGGGCACTCACCACAGTGCTGTTTTGCAAAGTTCTGCATTCTGGTCATAAACCCCATGGTTCATTTCTCAGCCACTGTTCTGTGTGCACTCTGGGATTTTTCCTGCTATGCATGTGGAATGATGACTGGAATGCGATGTAATTATGGGACTTGGCATCTCACTGAATAAATCACTTAAACCTATTGTTTCAACCTATCCTCCATCTCTGTTTTCAGAGTCATTGCCTTTTTCAAAGTAAGTGCTGCCTTGCAGCAAGGGAGAAACTTCAGCTAATGCTGTGATCCTTGTGGCTGATGCAAGCATAACTACAACAGTTACTGAATCAAAGCAATAAAGTCAAGGATCTCATCAGAACACCAGGATGACACATGACTGCTGTAGGAGGGAGTGGATGTACTTAAAGTAATAGATAGCTAGTATACAAAGGGTTAAGTGCCATGCTGTGCCCCACGCTGTGACACTGGCCCATTAGATTCCCAAATTCATTTCTCCCCCACTTTTCACACTGCTCCATTAAGGAATCAGGCCAATCGCTGAACCATACAGAGTCTGATCAGGACTAGGAAAGGCTGTGGTCTATGATGATCTCAGGGAAGAGATGAAAGGGACCTAGCATCCCAGGAAAAGCTCATATTTCTGGATATTGTGGCTGGCCTTGGAGGAGGGATGTCTTCAGGAGTGGAAGACATAAATGATGCTCTGGAAAAGACTCAGAAACAACATGCTGGAAAGAGACTTACCCAGTGAATTAGTCCAAACTTGTGAATTGCATCCATCCAAGACTTCCAGACTTAGAAATGCCTTACGCTGCTACTTACTGTATTGAATGGTAGGTATTGTCCCCATTTTTACAGATAGGCAAACAGAGGCAGAGCCATTAAAGAGACTTTCTCAAAGCCCTAGAGGGAATTAGTGTCACAGCCATGTACTTCTGGTCTCTAATCCAGTGTTCAGTCTACCATTCCTCACTTCTATCAAAGGATTGGGTTTCATAGGCAACACCCTTGCGAAGATCCTTCCAGTTTAGGTAACACAAAATAGCTGACAAGGACACTGAAGAGCCACCTGACATCATGGATTTCCCATTGACTTCAGACTGAAGCTGAAACAGGCCCACACTTTTTCACCCTTTCATGAATTAGTTAAAGATTATATAGCACTAGGATTGTAGATAGAACACAGATTGACAATAAAAATCATACAGTTTCTGTAATTATTCATCTTGATGTGAAAATGGTCAATCAAAGACTCTAGATTGTTTTAACTAAAACCCAAATAGGATTTTAAAGTCTATTTAAGTATGCTTCCTCACTGAGCTCAAATAAAGTAAGCAATGTAAGTCCTCCAAAGGTAAGCGAGCTATGACAGACCCACACTCATGTGCAACTTCTTCAGTCATGAGATTTAGAAGCTGAAAGAATTTAAAACCCTTGGAAAAATTGTGGGTCATGTGAAATGAGCGTGAAGATAAAATATCACTCTGTAATGGTCAGTTGCTTCTCTTCCAGAAGAAAGTGAGAAGCTTGATGGACAAAAGGGAAGGTGTTGGGGGGAAATGGCTGTTTTTCTCAGGGAATGGATTGGTTAGTTATAGCTTGCTTTCTTGAATGGTTGATTTATTGATTGTCTTTCTGTTAACTGAGAATTTTTATTTCACCAAGTAAACAGAAAATTGTCTTAAGAAAAAAGAGAAAAGTTTCAACAGCATAGTAATTCCAATTTGATCAGTCAATGGCTGGCAACATTATTAACATTCCTGTATAATGCCATAGGTTTGAATGGTGCTACAGAAAGAAAAAGACAAAGGCCAGATATCTGGTTCCATCCATCCTATGTCACCTATGCTTTTGCTCAGTGCAGAATTAGACAAGGTGGGGGAAGAGGTGTTTGAAAGTTACTTTCTGTTGCCTCACTCCTGAAAGCAGTCAAAAGTCTTTCTGAAGCATGACAGCTGATAACAGATCGCTTCCAGCAGGTTCCTCTTGTACAATTATATCCTTAAGTATGAGATTGGTTTATCTATAGTGTTATGGTAGCTTGGTTAACGGTAAATATTATAATGAGCAGCTAGCAAAAAATGATTCATATAACATAACATGGTACTTGAACTAAACACACTGAAGTCAGCAGGAGTCTCAAAAAACTCCAGTAGCTCTTGTATTGGGTCCATTGTCCATAGAGAACATATATCTATGTCCATATTTTATAGTATTTGTAGGTGTAGCTATCTAATTACTTAGTCATAGCCTAAGTGATATTTCTAGTGGGAGAACCATCAGGTATGCCATAAATTAAACTTTTTTAATGCAGACACTCTAGAATATAGGTAATAAAGCAAATTGTAATCTATTAGATCCTTTACCTAAAGATACCACTCTTGAAAAGCTGTATTTCTCAATCTGCATTTTTTAGAGATCCCTGCCTGTCATGTTAAAGCAACAAATGTAAAACAACTTATCAAATGTGTTCTAAGAGTACTAAGAATCTCTTACAAAGTTTGAAAAGATTTTTCTTTTAAAGAGCCTGCTTTCATTATAACTCTCCATACTGTACTTTGGGCAAGAGACTGTTGTACATAGGAATGATTTTCACTGATAAGCAAATAATTTAAGGAGTGGTTTCCGTAATATACAGTAAATTATTTTGTAAAAGGAAAAGCATATATATGATAAATTTACATATCTTCATCATTCTTTCATTTATTAGGAGTATATTCAATGGCAACACCAGCTTCATAATGGGCTTGTTTTAAATAACACTAGATCCTAGAAACTTTGTAATCACTGAAGGAAAGAAACATTTTCTTTTAAAAGGTACCCAACGACTCCACCTCCAAATAAATCCTCCAGTTAGTATTTACTGTGTTTAGATTAAACAGTATGTCAGGAAGAATCACTGCCTTTGATTCTTCCAAGGCTTTGTTTTCTTAATGCCTTGAAAATATTATTTCAAAAACCAATGCTGGTAATGGTGTAGCTTTGAGAAAAATTATAACTACCAAATCCAGCACTCCCAGTGCACCAAATCCATGGTAGTTTATCAGACAAAATAAGTGAAGAATAGCAGTCAGCCAGATTTAACAGCAAGTTTTGGGTGCAGAAAATCAGAAGGAAAACACATTCACATGGCCATATTCCAAAAACTTTTTTAGAGTCTGTGCTGAACTAACTATGAAACATTTTTACTGTCAATTTTCAGTGCTTGTCTCCCGCTGATACTTTGTATGCTGAATTGCTAACACTATAACAACTTTCTTCCCCTCCCCCAACTCCCAATGGGCCTTATTTACTGAAAACAGCTTTCCAGTCAAGTTAGTATCAGACTATTCTAATGTTAACTAGCAGCCAGCAGAAAATCCATTTTGAAAAACTGGCTCAATACTGGGCTTTAGACTTTTTTTTTTTTTTTTTTTTTAAACATGGCTTGAAAAAGTGTTCATGTCCAGAACTGGACACAATATTCTAGCAGCAGTTGCATCTGTGCCAAGTACAGAGGTAAAATAACCTCTGTAATCTTCCTTAAGATTTTTCCTGTTTATGCAATTAAGTTTGAACTGGCATTTTTGGCCAAAGAATCACATTGGGAGCTCATAGTCAGCTGTATACCCACCACAACCGTCAAATGTTTTTAAGAGTCACTTCTTCCCAGCATAGAGTCCCCCATCATGCGAGAGTACCTATCAGACCAGAGGCCAAATATCAAGGCCACAGCCAAGCTGGGCACCAAGACAATGGATTCGCCCCAAGCAGAGCTTGGGGCAGAGTGGGTCTATGTGGCGGTCCTTCTCCACCCTCTATGGGAGATGGCCCAGGCACAGTCACACACCCCAAAACATTCCATTGTACCCCCTTGGGGGCACACCACACAGTTTGGGGACCTCTAGTCTACATTCTTTGTTCCTACATTTAGCCACATGAAAATGCATGTTGTTTGCTTATGCCCAGCTTACCAATCAATCCACACCATTCAGTACCAGTGATCTGTTCTCTTCATTATTTACCCCCAACCCCAACTGTGCCTTCTGTCTTTGGCCCCTCTAGAAATACACCCATGTGAAAATTCCCCATTTGCAATTACATTTTGATACTTATCAGATTCGTCTGTTTTCAACCCATTTAAGGTAAACTACATTCATTATACATTGTTCTAATATTTTAATGAAAATATCATGAAACACCAAGTCACATGCCTTCCTAACGTCTATGTGTATTAGATCAGTGTCATTATTTTTATCACCCAAACTGGAAATGGCATAAAAAAGATGTCAAGTTAGTTTGACAGAATATATTTTCCATAGCCTAATTGGATTGGCGTTAATTAAATTACAAATTACCCTCCTTTAATTCTTTTTTAATCAAATTGTCTGCCAGTTAAACCATTACCTTACCCAGGATCAATGTCATACTGACAGCCCCACAATTACCTGGGATATCCTGTTTATTTTGTTAAATAATAACACTACCTTAGCTATATTTCAGTCTTCTGGAACTTCCCCAATGTTCCAAGACTTACTGAAAATTACCATTAATGATTCAACGTACTCCTCCGTGTAAGACAGTCGGCGCTGGTCCAAGTGCCACGGGCTGGTCCACTGGCCAAATTAAGCTGCACTGGTCCACAAAGAAGTGGCCGTGCCCCCGGCCCTAGGCAGGGTGGTGCAATACAAGAGTCAGTTGCCCAGCCCCCTAGGCAGGGCAGGGCGGTACAAGAGTCTATTGCCCCCGGCCCCCAGGCGGGGCGGGGCAGGCACGAGAGTCTATTGCCCCCAGGCGGGGTGGGGCAGGCACGAGAGTCAGTTGCTCCTGGCCCCCAGGTGGGGCAGGGCAGGCACAAGAGCCAGTTGCCCCCAGCCCCCAGGTGGGACGGGCCAGGCACAAGCCACAAACCCCTCAGCAAGGTTGGCAGGGTTTGCGCGCTCTGGCTGGTTAGGGAAAAGGGGGAGGAGGGGGACGCAGGCCCACTAGTCTCCACTGCATCCCAGCCCAGGGCCCTACCCAGTGGCAGAGGGGTTTGCCACTGTGGTCAGCAGGGTTCCAGCCAAAACACACTGACCCCAGGCAGCTCCACCACCCACTATGTGGCAGCCAGCCACCCCTGGGCTACTTCCTCCAACCCCAGTATCTAGGTACCTGGGTCCACAGGGTCTTCCTCAGGATCTGTGGGGTAGATCGCTCTGGGGATCCCAACCAGGCCCTCAGTGTCCATAGGAGGCAGATCCCGCAGCTCCCAGGCTCCGAGGGAGACCACAGCTCTTCTCTACGCTCAGCTAGGTCTTTTAAAACTCTTAGATGCAAGTTATCCAAATCTACCGATTTAAATATGTCTAACTTTAGTGGTTGCTCTTTAACTTTCTCCTGAAATACCAGTGGAATAGAAAAAGAGTTTTCATATGACACATTTTTTCCGAAATACAGAATAAAAATATTTATTGAACATTTCTGCCTTTTCTGCATTACTGAGAATTCTACCATTTGCATCTAGTAAAGGCCCAGTACAATTATTTGGATTCTTTTTATTTCTAATATCCTTTAAAAACTCCTTATTGTCCTTAACTTTGCTGCCCATAGAGCGGTTTTTGTGAACTTTTTCTTCCCCTATTAATTTTCTACAATTCCTTGCTTTTGATTTATATTCATTACTATCAAATTTTTCTTTCTTCCATTTGTTATTTATCATTATCAGTGCCTTTATTCCCCCTCTAAACCACGTTGTTTTTTAACCAATACACCCTTCTTCCTCAATTGCAGGTTTTAGGACACCTAGTAAAGTTTTATTAAATGATTCCCAGTTATCTTTCATATTTTTCTCACTAAATTCTACCTCCCAGCTCCTTTGGCTCATAAATATTGTCAGCATTATGAAATTGGCCCTTTTAAAGCACCAAGTATATATGTTACTGGTCTGGACTTTATTCAGTGGTCACATTATAAATGTGATCAAGTTATGATCACTTGTAGTCAGTCTACTATTCATTCTTAGTTCTATAATCAGTTCCTCTTTATCCATCCAGATAAGGTCTAATATAGAATTCCCACAGATTGAGTTACTAAATTTTAGAGCAAGACCAATAGGGAATTTGTTAACATATAAACTAATTCTAAGGGGTGAGGCCCTCTGACCTCAGGGTTCCTGTTGTATTAGGTTTGCCAGCATGGTCTAAACCCGCCCTCTTCATAAGGCATTTCCTTCTAATAGGGGATGAGTAGAGCAGACTCTGGTACATTGTACTGTCCTGCTACTCCAAGAGGCAAGCTGTTGAAAATGTCCTTGATGTCCCGTATTAATTTTAATGATATTCTGATGGTTTTTTTCATTCCAATAAGCTAATGGGATTGAAAAGTGAATTGAGAAGAAATGAGGAAAAACATCTCAACTCCTCTGACAGATAGAAAGGTTTTCACAAACTCTCCTCTCCCCACACCAGGAGGTATCACCTTTAAACTACCAGCTCTTCTCCTGTCAACTGGCACTTTCACTATTACACAGCTGGCTGCCACAGTGTGCTCAGGTTTCATTTGTTTATCATGAGGATGTGTTCCTTCCTGAGACTGGTATGAAAAATAGGACAAATCATGAGAGGCCGGCACGAAATCTCTCATAGAGAAACACCCTGCTGCTATACTTCCAAGTAAACTCCACAGGGTGGTGCACTGAAATGAATCCAGACAGAACTACAGTAGTACATGTTGTTTCAAAGGGTAATAAGTCTGGGGAAGCAGGGCTTCATTCTCTGTACTTATATACCTAATGGATCAAGATGTTATTGTCAGATGGTGTTCCCAAGGCAGAGAGCTCTCCTTCTGGAGCCATCCCATTGTGCTTTAACGTTTTGTAAATATGCTGCTTGCTTATAAATGAAGCTATAGGCAGGCTGTTGGGCTTAGACTTGTGCTGTTTAAACAAACAGAGGGAACAAATGGATGCTTTTTGCTTAGAACTAGATATAGCTCTCTATACTCTGCAGCATGTTTGCTGCATTGTCATCTCTATCGCAGCTCTAAAGTGACCACCTGCATCAGTGGGAGAGGGAATATACGTAGAGTACTGACCTTCAACAGGGTGTGGCATGCACTCTCCATGCACCAGGCCTGCACTGTTGGCTGCTATAAACGAGTGGGCAAGGCAATGGCTTTGAGTGCTTGACATCACTTCAGATCCACAGAGAGGAAAAAGCATGAATTGTGGTTGACCCTTGGGAAAAGGTAGAGGCTCACTGCACTTTCCTCCATCACTTCCCCTTTCATAACCATGAGCTGGTTCTATACAGAGAGTTGTGCAAACTACAGGTGGAGTCTCACAAAGAGGTTTTTTTAATCTTTTTGTTTGGGTAGGTTTGTGCCAGTTTGCACCTTTCAGTTTTGGATTCAACTGGCAATGCAAAGTGGCTCTAAGGTGAAACCATTGCACATTTTCTGCTTGATGAAATAAGACAGGACATCCTTTCCCGGGAGCAACTGGCAGTGTCATCCAGACCTGCTCTGAGCAGGATTCCATGACACCGCGGTTAAAATGGTGGTAGTGGTCATGTTGGCTAACCCTGAGTATTTCCCATAGATGAAGAAAATCTGTAATTTAGGTCTGGGTAAACTCCTCCAACATTCCTCCAGTTGGTTGCCTTTGCCTACTCCTCTGCCACCCGCAGAAGAACAACAAATCAGAACGGCTGTATGTTGCAGGCAGAACAGTCCCCCTCCCCTCAGAAACAAAATTAATATATTGTGGGTAAGGAGACAGAGACAGGAAGTGCCCAATACCACTCAAGAGGGGATGGGGAGAGAAGGCAGCAAGGAAGACAGCAGGTGACTCCACTCCACTAACCTCTCTTGTGAATATTGTATTGAATTCTCTTTGTTCCTTTTCCTCCCCTCTGCTCATTTTTCCACAACCTAACAGACTCAAGCCTGGAAAAGGGAAGAGGGTCAAGATAAAGTTACCACCATCCATTCCAGATTCAGAGGTTGGGGAGTGGGAGAAGGGAAGTAAGGGGAGAAAGGGAGAGATCCCTACTGGATCTGTCCCTTCCCACAAGACCTGGGAGTGGGGAGTGAGGAACCAACCCCTACATCCCAGGGGCAGCAGACAGGTATGGGGGAACAAGGAGCAGATACTGGGCTTGAGTGGAGTACAAAATTGATTGAAATGGGTCTAGGATCTTTGAGGTACAGAACTGACAGACTAGAAATAGGCAGATATAGGGCAGGCAGGTGGGAATGGAACAATCTGGCAATTGTAGGTTCTAGGAGAGATAGAAACCCCCATATCATCATCAGATCTTTATGCAAACTTGTGGGATTTTATGCAAATGATATCATTTTTAATGCAAATTTTTAACTCTCCATCCCCCCACCCCCTTTATTTTTTGGTCACAATATGTTGGCAGATACAGATTGTTCCACTATGTTATCAATATTGCTAAAGTGGAGAGGAACTGCATTAATGATAGTACAATGGTAGGATATTTCAAGAAAATAAAAACCAAGGTAGATACAGCCTGGATCATCAAATGAGATAAAATTCTAAGTCCTCTGCTCTTAACAAAGGTCCCTAATACTTGGGCTAAAGAAGACTCTCCTTTGATTGTTAAAGTATTACGGTTATGATCCACTGTAGGTCGTATGTTAGAGAATAACAGTCACACACTTTTAAGCAGGTCCAAACTGAATTTCAAGGAATAGGAATGCCATGTATTTATTAAAATTCACTGAATAAGAGATACCCAGTTTGTTAACCTTTTGAAGAGCACATCCTTTTGATACATACAACAGGTGTGCAAATTCACTTCCAAGGATTTTTTGTCTCATATCAGCTTCCAAATTTTATTAGCCATAGTAAGATGAAGTGGACCAGAACACCAGACCTCCCGATGCACACATCTCTCCTCCATTATCCATACCTCAAATTTTGATTTCATTATCCCTCTTCATTAAAGCTCATTAGACTTAACACTATTAAATTCAATATGAAGCAAAATTGGATAGATTTTTCCGATATATCTGCTGTAATCCTAACATAATACTAGTGACATTAAAATTACTTTTACATAATAAAACTTCAATTTTTCTAACATATTACAGATGCATTCTGAGCAGCTTTCCTATTGGAATTTATCTGTTCATTATATTAAACACAAAATTCATTTTACATGAGTAAAGTTTTATCAATATTTTGTTTGTTATGTATATAAAAAATCAATTTCTCTGTCACCTGACATATCCTATAAACTTTCATTGATTCCTTCTTTATTGCTTAGTAATAACATCAGGGTTATGTCACTGCATTGTAAAGAATGTAATTAATTTTATTTAATGTATCAAATCAGTTTTAAACTCTTGTGGTACATACCAGGTTTATATAAATCATGGACACATTGGAATTTAGCCACTAACATATATCAACCCCCTTTATCACGACATGCAAATAGTGACCAACAATATCATCTTCCCAGAATTTTCATTCTAAGTATTTTAAATGACTCTTTTGTTTAACTGTTCAATAGAATCACTGATTCCTAGGTGAACACTCCAAACAAACTAACAGTAGGGACCTCCTCACCTGGACGGGTTGCAATTTAAGTTCTTAAATGGTATTTAGCTGGTGATGCTTTCTGAAATGTAATTTGCTTCAACATAAATAGATTTTTGATTTTCTTTAGAAAATTATTGATTAATCAGAGTGAGTAACCAGAAGACACATTAAGAATGGCTAAAGTTAGGTTTAATAAGGTTGCAAGGTAGAAATGAGAATTTTAATGTTACCTCTGTGGGAAAGAAGAAGAAATTCTACTCCTCTATGATTCAGCATTTTGAAATATTTCTTGCTTTCTACTTATGTACTTATATAGCCTTGGCAGAGATGATGTCTGAAGGTCAACCCTTGGGGAAAAAAAGTGGCATCTAGCATGACTACCTGGTTGACACAATCCTGGGGTCTGATCTTAGGGAGTAAGGTATAGTTCTCCAGCTGTATCTATTAGTGAGTCTGCTTCTTTCCAGGCTGGGTGTGTATGAAACGGTCCAAACAAAAGAAGGAAAAGAATTCCAAGGCCCACAGGAGGCTGGGCCCCCTTCCTTACACAAAGAAGGGGGAAGCAGTCTATCAGACTCTACTGAAGTCTCAGCTCTGCCCTTCTCCAGGGATAATGGCCACGATCTAGCCCTGGGGTTTCAACAAAAGAAACAATTTGGCCCAATTTTCTATCGCTGATCTTCATCAAGTAACCTAGCGCCCTGATCTGGGAACGCTAACTCTGCTAGTTTCAGTGTACTGATCCAACTGCACTGAATTCCTTTTTTTTGAGGCTTGTCCTGGCCTGAGGAGTTGTATAGAGGTAATGGGATAGGGTTACTGTGACCACAGGAGTTCTTAACCCGTTCCTGACTAGTGGGTGAGTTATCTGCCCCACCACTGCAGCATCCAAGCCCCATAAAATCCTTACTCTAAGGCCTTGTACACACGATCAGATTATCGCGCATTAAAGCTCATTACCGCGCGATAGCAACAACGGCATACACACGTGCAACAGGGCTCTTGCGCGTTAAGTGCCTTGTTGTCGCGCAATCCAACAACCACTCCGACGAGAGTGGTAACAGCTGTTGCGGATCATATATTGCGCGTTTGAGCTCGTGTGTACGCTTACCGCGCATTGACTGGAGTCCGGAACTGTCCCAGCATTCCCAAGTCGTCCTCTCTGGTCTTCCCCCCACCCGCTCTGTGGCCGTGACGAAACTGTCCCCGCCCTGCCCCGAACTTATTCCCGGGATTTTCAAATTTCAAGTCTGTTTCACTTCCTGCTCTCTTCCTCGTGGAGTGTGTTTGTGCTCCGATCATCAGTAGCAATGGCGGCCCGCCGTGGAAGACGCGCACCCCTTTGGAGCACGGCAGAGGTACTGGACCTGATCAGCATCTGGGGAGAGTCCGCCGTGCAGGCGCAGCTACGTGGCAGCAGGAGGAATTATGACACATTTGGCATAATTTCTCGGGCCATGTCAGAGAGAGGGCATGATAGAGACACAGTGCAGTGCAGATCAAAGGTGAAGGAGCTCAGAATTACCTATCACCGAGCGAAGGAGGGAAACCGCCGTTCCGGATCAGCGCCTGCAACATGCAGGTACTATAAGGAGATAAAAGCCATCCTCAGCGGGGACCCCACAACCACTGCCAAAAGTCCTGTGGACACTTCAGCCCCTCCTCGTCCGGTGATTGCCAGAGCCGAGCAGGATGAGGACGTTGTTGAGGAGGAGGAGGAGGAGGAGGAGATGGAGGATGACACGGAGGAAAGCGCAACCGCGTGTAGCCAGGAGCTCTTCAGCAGCCCCGCTGAGACGTCCACCCAAGGCTTGAACTGCAGCTTGTTCTCTGAGGCGGCAGAGGGGGGTTCAGGTAAGTTTCTCCTTCATTCAGCTCTGCTCCTGCTAAAATATCATTGTCTGGGGTGGGGGTGCTTGCGGGTCCCCGCTGTGCACGCTATTTACTCTGCATTCATTAGCAGGGCATCAATACAAGCAGTGATTGTAAAATAATCATCTGCATTTAGGTCAGAAAAGGTTTCCTCGATGTACCTCCAGAGCCTAATACTCAGGTTAGATGGGAGAGCGTTTGTGTCTGCGCTCCCAAAGACGGACACTCTGCCTCTCCAGCTGCAAAGCACAGCCCTGGGAACCATGGCAGCACACAGTGCAGCAGCATACGGTCCCGGCCTGCTACCGGCGGCATGTAGGAGATGTATTCTAGATGGAAGGGGCACTCTGAGGAGAGGGATATTGGGTTCCATCTGTGTGCCCTCTTCCGATTCTTAGCCCCCGGTAAGCCGTCTATTAGAATGTACCTTGTCTGCTTCAGCGCAGCGTAGTGTGTTGACCGCCCTGTACCTTCCAGTGGAATGTGCTACTGGAAGGTTACATTGGCTATCTATGCTATGTGTTAACAATGTCTATATTGTTATTTTTGTATTAGAATTGAGCTTCACAAGGCCGGTGTCTACCCCAGCTGACCGAATGAGAAACATTAGGCGGCGTTCTCGAAGAAACAGGGAGGATATGTTTAACGACCTGCTGAAAGCAACACAAGAATCCGCAAGGGAGAATAGAGCCTGGAGAGAGGAATCCCAGCAGAGGAGGCAGAAACACAGGGACGAACTGATAAGCGTCATGAAGGAGCAAACAGAACTGCTAAAGAACATGATAGCTTTGCAGTCCCAGGCGATAAATGTCCGGGCTCCACTCCAGACAGTTCAGCCGTGTATGCCTCCCACACACCGCAGTCCCTCAAAGCATTTCTTTGAAGGCCACCCTCCACCCCGGTACAGGACAACATCCAGCCCCCCCCCCCAAGCTACTTTTACGAGACCCGGAGCTACACCAACCTGTAACCCCACCCCCATCTTTCAGGTTTCAATAAAAACAGTAACAAATACTTTGAAGAATGCATTTATTTATACACATTATTGAAATGATCCTAAGGTGCACCTCATGCGTCATGGAACTTAACTAGGGAAGGGCATCATTGAAATGCTCCCTGAGTGCCTCCCTTATGCGAGCAGCTTCTCCTTGTGCCACCCTAATACTCCTAGTGGCTGGCTGCTCGAATGCTTCCTCGAGGCGCTGTGCCTCCGTAGCCCACGTAGGGGAAAACTTTTCTCCCCTACTTTCACAAATGTTATGGAGGACACAACATGACGCAATCACGGCAGGGATCTGGTCCTCCGCCAAGTCCAGCCTCCCATACAAACAGCGCCAGCGCCCTTTTAAACGGCCGAAGGCACACTCCACAGTCATTCTGCAGTGGCTCAATCGGTAATTGAACTGCTCCTTGCTGCGATCAAGGTTCCCGGTGTAGGGTTTCATGAGCCATGGCATCAGTGGGTATGCTGGGTCTCCGAGGATGACTATGGGCATCTCCACCTCCCCCACTGTTATTTTTTGATCAGGGAAAAAGGTGCCCCCTTGCAGCTTCTGGTACAGACCAGTGTTCCTGAAAATGCGGGCATCATGCACCTTTCCCGACCACCCAGCATTGATGTCCGTGAAACGACCCTTGTGATCCACGAGTGCTTGCAGCACCATGGAGAAGTAGCCCTTCCTGTTTATGTACTCCGTCGCGAGATGGTCTGGAGCCAAAATAGGGATGTGTGTGCCGTCTATGGCTCCCCCGCAGTTAGGGAATCCCATGGCAGCAAAGCCGTCCACAATCTCTCGAACATTGCCCAATGTCACTGTCCTCCGTAGCAGGATGCGATTGATGGCTTGGCACACTTGTGAGAGGGCTAATCCGACGGTGGTCCTCCCGACTCCAAACTGGTTTGCAACGGACCGATAGCAGTCGGGAGTCGCCATCTTCCATACAGCAATCGCAACACGCTTCTCCACGGTTAGGGCTGACCTCATGTTGGTGTCTTTCCATCGCAGGGCAGGGGCCAACTCTGAGCACAGTTCCAGAAAGGTTGCTTTCCGCATTCGAAAGTTCTGTACCCACTGCTCGTCATCCCACAGCTGCATAACAATGCGATCCCACCACTCGGTGCTCGTCTCTCGCGACCAGAAACGGCGTTGCACCGTGTGCAGATGATCGGTGAAGGAGCTGAGCAACGCGGTGCTGTTGCTCTGCAGGGCATCGATCAGCCCCTGCTCCTCGGTGTCCTCATCTGACTCGGAGCTCATTGCGTACTGAGCAACAAGCCGAGATGTATTCAGAATGTTGAAGGCGACAATGGAGATCATAGCGGGATCCATGCTGTCGCTGTTGCGATTGATTGCAAGTGGTGCGTTGCGTCACTGCAATGTTGAAAATAGGCGCGAGTTGCTATTGGCAACGAGGAAGACGCTAGGGGAACACAAAGCACCATGGGAAACTGACACTTTACCCATGGCGCTTTGCGTTCCTTTCCTTCATCCCATGATTCATAGCGCCAACTTAGGGGAAAATGGAACGATGGGATAGGTGCCCAGAAGTCATTGTGCTCAACCGCGATAATGTATGTAATTTTGTTGCGTTGCAGGGAGCAACGTGTGTACGCGTTGTCCCGCAATAAAGGTCACATGAGTTTTGTAGCGTGATTGCCTTGTTGCGCTTTAATCTGATCGTGTGTACATAGCCTAACACTCCTTAAAACACCCCTGTGAGATAGAGAGGTACTAATATCTCTGTTTTAGAGGCGATCTAAAGCACAGAGACTCATTTACTTGCTCAAGGTCACACAGGGTGTTTATGATAGAGCAGGAAACTGAATCCAAGGTCTCCCAAATCTTAATCGAGCACCTTAGCTACAAAGCTATTCTTCCTCCCTTTCCCTACATGTATATAATGTCCCATAATAACTTTCTCTATTGAACTATGGTAGGAGTAAGACCTACTACTGACATATGCTTTAAGAAAGAAAGAAAGAAAGATGATAAAACCCAATCTAACAACAAATGCATATTCCAGAAGCTATTTTTGTAGGCAGCCTGAATACAATTGTGTCTGATGGGCAGTATGTTTGACATGATGAAAATGGGTCTTGTGTCCTACAAGGATGATGGGCAGTG
>ML685785.1:29810214-29826322 GCA_007922175.1 Pelusios castaneus | reverse complement strand
AAAAATTCATGCAATATTAGTGAGAATTATGTAATTCTATTGTTTTATTTAGTGCTCAATGTTGGGCAAGCTTTTATGTGCTTAAGTGTATGCACATACCTAACTGCTTTGCTGAACTGGGGCTTAGGGCCCTCAAAGGGATTTCTAATCTTTGTTTTCTATAATTTAAGTATTCAAAAGGTAATGGCATAAGTTTTATTGAGTGTCTAATACCTGGGAAAGTTACAACAAGGAAATTGTGCATTTGGATGTATTAGAGTACAGATGGTACTAGAATGAGCAAAAGAGAAACAGAATTAAAAAGCAGCTACTATTTTTGTTGGATACATAGCCATGAATACAGGATCTGTCTGGGACTGAGCAGCTGGGGAAGGTGGCATTTGTGATAAATGATTACTAAAGATTTTGGTAAAATGATTTTAATATATTTCTTTGTTTTGAATTATGAAAAATAAAAAACAGGAATCTGAGTGATAGAATGCAGAAGGGATTGGGAAAGAGCTGCAATGGATGATAGCAAATAAAGTTATTTTAATTTAATTTGAATTATGGAAACCAAAATCAAGTGGTTGGTTTAAACCCCTAAGAGGGAGCAGTGATGAGAAATAAACAACAGTTCGTGACTTGGCAGGAGATATTTCCAAAAAATGTTCGTACTTCAATATATTAAGCAAGAAGTTTAAAATTGCGGGGGTGAGAGTGGGGGGAACATGATTTTCCAGCTGGGTATTGTGTATAGATATGACTGCAGGGACAGATGGAGCAGTATACAGTGTTGACAACTCTTGTAACTTTATTACAAGACTTACAGTATCTGAAGCTCTTGTAAAGCCCCAGCTCTGAGTCCCATGATTACATGAGAATCTCACCTTTAATTAAAGCAAATAAAATGGAAAAAATGTTTCCAGTCCTCATGGTTACAGAGAAAAAGTTGAAAACATGACTTATGTACCCTAAAAAGCTTAGAAACCAGAAAGAAAATAAGTAAAAAAACCCTTCATCTATTTTAAAACTGTCATTATTTTTAAGCTCATCTCATGTATAAGAGGGGACCTAACTCATGAATTTTGAAGATTTGGGGTTGGTAATAGCTCGAGCCCTACAGATCCACAGGTATCCATTCAGATACGTGGATGTAGACCTATTGTTGCAGATTGGGGCTTGGATGAGGATTCTATTTTTATCTGCCCAGGATGTGATCCATCGCTGCAGCTGCTGCTATGATCTGCAACACACAGGTGAACAAGGAAGCGCTCCAGCCAATCCTAGCTCAGCTCTGGTTGTTGTCTGCCAGCCAATCAGAGTCTCAGTCACAGCAGGCTGGGGCTTTGAAAGCCACTGCTCACTGTCAGTCAGTCAGCATGCTGGCCTTTGATTGGCTTATTCCCTAATGCAGGCCCCACCCACTTCTTCCTTTTCTTGATTGCAGTTCACATGCCATGCTGTCAATCAGAGATTTCGTAGGTGGCCAAGGAAATCTGATTGACAGCATGGCATGAGACCCACACACAAGAAAAGGAAAGGTGGGCAGGGCCTGCATGGGGAATGAGCCAATGAAAGGGCAGAATGCTGACTGAGTGAGCCCATGCTTCGTTGAGTATGTGAATATGGATACATATAAAACCTGGCAGGCAGATCGCAGATTGGATAGATACTGATGCTGAGCGGATACAGATTGGATCTGGATCCATATTTTTGTATCCGTGCAGGGCTCTAGTAATACTGGGCATATTCTACACCCATACCTTTGGGAATAAGGCCGACCTGATCTAATGGCACAGTCATAAAAGTAAAGATGTTGTCATGATAAAACACTATTCAAACTGGATTCAAATTGATTTATACGGGCTCCTATATCACTGATGTCACATTTCAACAAGATAATAGCCACTAGCAGTGGATCAGTAGACTCATAAATGTAAATAAGGGAAATGATACCGAAGACCTTCAATATCACATATCACATATCAACAAAAAGTACTTTTACTATGTAAAATTCCCAATACCAATGTTGAACAAAATGTGAGTGTATAGAAGGTACAGCAAGATTGTGAGTGTAAAACTATGAGAACGGTTTCCATCATATAGTACAAATATAACTTAGGAAAAGATATTCCAGAAAAAATTACCAAGTGGTCTAAGGCCAACTTCACCAATGCAAGAGATTCAAACCAGTTGTAAACCTCCTTCAGCAACTTCTTCTTTTCCTTTATGCTATTTTTTCCTGGTAAAGTTCGCAATGGTAGCATGAAGAGGAGAGAAGGCCAGATCTCCCCTTCTTCTCTAACAGAATCTAGCTCCTCCCGGGGGTTTTCCCAGGCACTCCCTAGTCAGCTGTGTGATATAATCCACCAAAAATGTCCTGGGTTGGCCCTGGAGCCTCCTCCCAGTGTGATGTGCCAGCATAGTTCCAAAGGAAGCTTACCTGCAGGCATTCTTATCAGGTGCCCCAAGCACCTCAGCTAACTTGATCCAGAGGAATAGTGGCTCTACTCTGACAAACTCCCAAAGTGCTGAGCCCTTCACCTTATCTCAGAGAGTCAGCCCAGCTACCCTACAGAGAAACCTCATTTCCTCCGCTTGAGCCCACAATCTCACTTTCTCAGTCATTACTCAAAATTCATGACTGTAGGTAAGAGTGGAGATGTCGATTGCCCTTAAACATGAGAGTTTCATCTGAAAACTTAGCCCTTGCTTCACCACCATGAATCAGCATAGCACCCACATCCCTAAGCCACTAGTTCATTCCACACTCACACTTACCATCACTTGTGAACAAGACCCCTAGGTACTTAAATTCTTCCACTAAGGTCAGATGCCCCCACCCTTCACTTGGAGAGAACACTTTCTTCCAGGAAGAAGAAAGTTCGGATTTGGAAGAGCTGATTCTTAACTCACTTGGCAACAAAGCATTTGAGCACTCATTGGAGATTACAGTCTGAGGTATCAAGAAGGACAGCCCATCATCTGCAAAACAGAAGAGATGCCATCTTCAAGTCTTCATACTACATACATGACCCAATCTGGCTACATCTTAATCTCCTGTCCATGAAAATCACGAACAGGAGTGGGACAGGGTGCACCCTTGATGGAGTCCAGCGCCCAGCTTGAATGAACTCAACTTAATGCAAAGACTGAGGACACACCTTTCATTCCAGGAATAGAGGAACCAGATAGCATGCACCAGTGGCCCCTGCACCTCTTATTCTGATAGCACTTGCCACAGGATATCTCTGGGAACACAGTCATAAACCACACCTAGGTCTACAAAACAAACGTAGACTGATTAGCAAATTCTCATACACTTCCCTGCATTTAATTTCCTCCCATTCTGTAAATTTCCCATCTTCAAAGCGTCTGACAAAGTGGGATTTTCTCCCACGAAAGCTCATGCGATAAATAAATCTGTTAATCTTTAAAAGTGCCACAGGACTCTGTTTGTTATATCTAGCCAGTATCTTTTCACATTTCCCCCAAGTTCTGGCTTTTTTTCCTGCCAACAAAGTGATAGTTCACAGGCCTAGAGACAGTTTCTACTGTGGAAGTCCCAGTCCTTTCTGGTCCATTCTGCTTTAACTGACCAGTTAATTTGGGTTATGGCTGCTTTCAGTCTCTGGACCTGTACAAAATATAGCTGTGACCTTAGTCCTCAGTGTATCTGACCTTACATAGAAAAGAATCAACCAATGCCAAATAGCTATTAGTGTGAAATCAAATTCAAAACTGAGAAGTCACAGATGAGAGTCAGATGACACATTCAAACCACAACAGCACTTTATAATACTAAAGACAAGAATTCATAGGTAACGTTTTTGGCATGAAATGCAGTGGTGCTTAGGCCTTCCATGTAGGACTTGACCAATCAAAGTGATTCATGAACTTGACACAAGCCACAATGATTTAATGAGTTCTCCAATAGATTCTAAAAATATGTATTTTTTCTTTGAGTGTCATAAAGAGAAAATGGTCACATTGTTCATTCACCGTGTTCATCATTACTTCAATACAACGTGGGATTTGAAAAACGTATATTATTTTCAATTCACACACTATTATATATAATGTATTAGACTATATTAGACATGCATATGCAAGAAATAATGTTGCATAACACAATGCAATAAATAGCTTTTGAAGTTAGTTAAATGCTGAAGTGGAGTTAAGGCATTTGACAACCATAACAAACAAGCTGTTCATTACAAGCACTTACATTTTGAACCATGAATATTATTCCGATACAACCAGATAAAAAAGGAAACAAACTATGAAGAAAATCTAAAGAAAAATGAAAATGTAAAGTATATATATGAAGTTCTGTTCAGCTGGTTTCTTGGACTTCCCATTATGCTGTTTTGGGTGCATAACTGCTTTGACGAAGTGTTTGAAGCAAAGTTTAAAACGCAAAAAAGGAAGCTATGTTTCATGGCAAACAAGTGATGTGACTACATATACATACAAAGATGGATATATTTTTCAAATAGGCTGCAAATTGAAATAGAAACAGGCATGTGTATTGGCAGACTGGATAACTGCACATAGCTACCTTACCTGTATTTTAACATTTCCATTTGCATGTAGAGATGTAGGACTTGTAGACAGGATCTGCCAGGTCCAATTTTATAGACCCATTAGAAAATCAGGCCTCAAGCAGCAATTAAAACATCAGACACATTTGCAAGGGGGAAATGTGTGGTTTCCTCTAGGGTACAACTGACTGAAATCCTTCCCCTGCCATATACAAGAAACCTTTGACAGTTAAAAATATTTTAAATATATTATTAGTGAAATGTGAATTGTCTGCTTGCACATTAAATTTAATGCCTGATTTACACTTTCTGTTCCCATAAAATGATGATGTACACTGGGTCATTTTTCAGGGTTTTTTTTTTTTTTTTTTTTAACATTATATGTTCCTTCCAGGGCAACAGTAGTGTGGTGCTAATAAAAATAAGTCTTTTTAAAGTATGTGTTGAATAGTGGATTTCTATGCATGCTAACTTTGCCAATGCGTAGAAGTGCTTCTCTCCATAGAACACCACACTGTGTTTTCAAACCAGCTAATACTAGGAACAATGCCTACAGGTATTGTGTTTACAACAGAACAGGGAGAATGTGACTGATGATGTTCAGTAGTAGTCAATTAAACAAATGTAATGAAAAACTAACAAAAATAAGGAAACTTTAAGGTTGAAACTAGAACCTTAAATTACTCCGAAATAGAAACATGGTGAAACATATTTGATATTCTGTTTAAGAGATTTATTCTAGAGTACAAACTAAGAGTCCTGCGGCTCTTTTAAAGACTAACAGATTTATTTATTGCATGAGCTTTCGTGGGAGAAAATCCCACTTTGTCAGACGCTTTGAAGTGGGATTTTTTCCCATGAAAGCTCATGCGATAAATAAATTAGTTGGTCTTTAAAAGTGCCACAGGACACCTTATATGGTTTGCAGACCAAGACTAACACAGCTACCCCTTTGATTCTAGAGTACAGTAACCTAGATACACAATCTAATTCACAAGCAACAAGAAGGGTTAAAAATGATACAAACCATAATAAGAAAACTCGTATCACCACTTTAATGCTACACATAGTTTTTGTGGGGCCATTCTCCTGGTTTCCTTTCTTTCTACAACTTTTTTTAAACAAGTGCTTCCTAAAAATCATTTGAGAAGCCAAAACAATAGAAATGGCTCTTCAGAAGTGTTGTGTAAATATGTGTTTTATGACTTATTAAAATGTGGATTATGTTAATGTGAACCCAGGGACTTTTTTAAAGGGTGTTTTATAGACTGAAAAGACTCCAGTTGCTCTTTTGCATTCCACATGGCTTAGACGACAAATACATGTAAAGACTGCTTTTAAATCATATTACAGTGCATAATGAAAATAAATCATTGTGGGAAACGCTGTGGTTGCACTGGGGCCACTAATTTGCTATTTTCCATTTTTACCACTGAACTAGTTTATGAGTTAAAAAAGTGAAACTGAGGAAATCTTAAAGCATTAAATATGTTTTACACTTTTATAATATAAAAATAGATTAAGTGGTATTTTATTGTAAAACGATAGGCTCCAGGGTTGAGATTTTATACGCCAGGTTTCAACCCACAGTAAATGTTAATGGCCATGTTATAAACTCTTGAAAAATGGGGTTAATGATGGAAAAACTGACATAATCGTCATTCTAGTTGCACCAGGAAGGACTCTGATAATAATCTGAACAGTTGGAGACATGCTTTTGCAATACGGAATGCAGTTCTAATTCAGTTGCTGTGCTAAATGTTAGGCAATGGCCTTTTCCTAGAACTCTGTCCTGATAATGGCTTCACTCAAGCTATGGTATGAGCATCTCAAATCGCATTAGCAACAGGCTCAAGGGAGGAAAGTTGTTGTCTGTGCGCTATATTTCTTTTTGCCCCTTATGAATGGATTTAACTCGATTCTGGTAAACTATAGAACAGCCTCTTCTAACTGTCTTCCACAAGATTCACCCCGTTGTGGCTGCATTTTAGCTTGTAACTGTCACTTTCATTTTAACATTTCATTCCATGAATGTTCAAAACAGCTTTAGTACATATAAAATATTTTACAGCTTAAATCATATTAGCTAAGGCAAACATTACCTGGATACAAATGACTAGTAGTGTAGGATAAGAATGCCATTTCTAGTACCTATTCAATGTGGCTAATTTTTCACAGCTGTCTGCAACTGGAAAAGAATGGAAAATATTCCTTTGGGCACGGATAATATTGTCAACACATGAAATCACCACGAAGGATGAAATTCACTCCTACGAAAAGGGCTCTACTTTGTACCAGCCTTTGGACGTGGGTGAATTTCACCAACATTGAGTGCTCCCCTGATAGCAATATGCATTTTTCACATTAAGCCATTCATCATCATTTACGCACCATACTGAATCATTCAACAGTTTTAGCCATACCCAGACCAATGAAAATGGTGTTAGATATTAACTGTGCAATACAGTAATTTTCAGGCAAGTTCCATGGTTATCATGAAGTAACATGCTGGGAGGCAACATGGTAAGCAACTCACAAACTATGAGTGGCCAAACTTCACTTTAAATAATGATTATTTTTAAATTCAAAAAGATAATTTCTTTCAAAAAATATATTAAAAAACAAACAAAAACAAACATATAAACATATATATATAATGTTAAAATATATAAAATCATTTTACTTTATAAAACCTTTAATTTTTAATTTTGATTTTCCAGTTAACTCTTGAAAAATATCTGAAAGCATTCACTGGCATTTAGATTTATGCATAACAGCTTATATAGTTAGGAAATGTCACTGTGATGGCAGAAAGTAGGATGCATATATATTGTACAGCAGTACTTACAGTCCGGTAGAGTGGAAATGAGAAACAGTATGTGAATTTGTTTAAGTCTTTAAAAATAAATAATTCCTGGCTCAATACTACTAAATTCATAATTTTGTTAGCATGCACTCACAGCAAACACCTTAATGACTTGAAAGGTTGCAACAAACTAATTTAACTCCCAAGAAGCTATTAAGCCTATTAAATGTTTCCACTCTGTTGACAAGATATTGGATTTGAAGGCAACTCCATTTAGTAGTTCTAAAGCCAATGAAACTAAACAACTTAAATGACATTAAAATGGCATCAAAGGTCTCATTTCATACAAATGCAAAGCTATTCAGGGCCAAATTCAAAGTCAAGTAGAAGGAGGAATAACTTTCACCTTCTCTCAATCTGAAAGCAGAAACACCCTTTTTAACTGTAACATGAGATTACAAGATCAACAAACAAGCGTAATATACAGAGGCACATGCTTCAGTACTTTACTTAACTGAGTCCACACACACCACCATGCATGCAGTAAGTCATAGCTACATCTGTGTGACGTAGGCCTGGTCTATACTGCCGTGCTGAGTTGAAGGGAGATATGCAAGCTACATAGTTTAGAATGTGCATCTCCCATCAACTTACTTACCCTGCTTACCGAAGTGTCTTCACAGGGCTGCACCATGGGGAATGCTCTCCATTCAACACGGTATTACTCTTTTCTGGGGGTGGAGTTACTATATCAAATGGAAAGCACTTTTGGGATCGAGTGAGCAGGTCTCCACTGGCTGCTCAATTGATCCCTCTACTTCGATCCATGGAAACCAAAGCAGCAATTTCAGTATACTCAAGCCCCTATAGAAGTTCTCCTGACACTAACAGTAAGGTAGATTTACCCCACTAGTCTCTTCATCATATATCTCTGTCCAAATAGGTCAATAAAAAGGCTACAAAAAATCACATGATAATGAAATTAATCTAGAAACCAGGAAACAGTGGCATTGAAGAAAAGATGTATAGATGATAATGTTATGTGCCAGTGTAGATAGGTACAATAAGGGTATATCAGCCTGGGAAATTAAAAATCTTTTTGAATTTATAAAGCTTAGGAAAAAGAATTATTGTTTTATTGGCTCAAAATGGGTGTGGGCAATCAGATTGCAAAACTCAGTCCCTGGAGACTGAAGCAGAAGGTGATATTGATGTTTTCAGAGGTTTTAATTTAAAATCAAGACTGGCCCTGGGAAAATTATTTGGCTTTATCTGAGATAGAAGATAAACATTTGGGTAACCCTGCTTTTCTGGTGTTTATGAGATTTGTTTCACTCTGCTTCCTCCTGGGTTGGAGATTGTGATTTGGAATGAACACGTGGCATGGAAAAAGGAGCACTGCCAAGGAGAGAAGAGTGATCTTCCATTAGCTTTGATTGGAGAGAGTCAAAACCCTGACAGAGTATATTCCTCTGTAATTCATGAGCCTAGCTTGGGGGGGATCATGAATATCAAGCTTCATAATGAGTTCTTGTTGCAAAGAGGAGAAATACATTGCTGGCCAATCCAATTGCTTTTTGTGATGGAGTGAGCCTACCGGGCACTAAAGAGGCCCAGCAAACACGGTGGGCAGTGGAAGCCCTGTCCCTTAAGCCCTGCTGGGCATGCTCAGACTACTTCCCTAGTATAAGTAGAAGCAGATCAGCTCAGTCTGGGCTGACCGGTGAGGAGGAAGGACCTATGTGGGAAGCTCCTGTCCAGGAGTGTTATCAACCCCAGGCAGTGGGAGAGGGAAACCTCAAAGGAAGCCACCTGGAGCAGAAACACTGTGATGGACACCTTGAGATTGACCTGAAGGCACAAACTTCAGCTTGTGGACTCCAGGATCCTCCAGAGCAGCAGCTGGCAGCCCACATTGGAGGTGAAGAGGCCCGGACTGAGACCATGCCAGGGGATAACTACCTGCTCAGGTAGGAAGTAGCCTGGGGGCCCAGGTTGTGGAGCTGGGGTGGGTATGGCTGGGAGCCAGCACGTTCCAGTCTGGATCCCCATTGGCTGGGTGCCATAATCCTGGCACTGATAGGGCCTTGGGCTGGGACTCAGTGGAATGGGAGGGCTGAGTCCTCCTACCCAAGTGCCACACCCCCGCGGCTAAGCCTTGCTGCCCTGACCTGAGGGCATGTATCCTGACTCTGGCCACTAGGCTGTGCTGCCCTGACCCAAGGGCCTTCATATGGACTCTGTGGCCACTAGGCCATACTGACCTAACCCAAGGGCCTTCATATTGACTCTGTTGCTGCTAGGCGGTGCTGCCCTGACCCGAGAGCCTGTACATTGACTCTGGCTGCTAGGCTGTGCTGAATCAAAGGGTAGTGTTTAGTGACGTGGTATCATTGTGGAGACCCCCTTACTGCCCGCGCCCCTCAGATTTTCCCTACATGGGAGGCCAGTGGGAGGGACTTAGTCCACAACACTTTTCTTGAAAGGATCAAGATTCATGGATACTATTTCTTCAGCAGGAGCAAAATGTTCTGCAAGTCTCCTTTTTGAGCATCAGAGGGAGAAAGCTACTCAGAAACAGCTTTTCTAATGCATGTTAGTACTTCATTTATCATAACAGCCTCTACACCCAATAGTTTGGATCCTCAACATTAGCAACATATTTAGCAGAACTTTCTACTTAGCAGAAAGTAACTGGCATTACATTTTCCTTCAGTGTTTATCTGTTCCTCCTTGCACCCATATCAACAGTATTATTATTCGGTCCCAACCTTATAGGAAGTGTGTCTGTTTATTCTGGTTCTTCTGACATCACACATTACATCATATGCCTATATATAAGTTTATGACTAATTGCATTTTGGTTTGCAACGCTGCTGGCAGGTGTGTCAAGTATTAGTTGATTTAGTAATGGCAAAACAATGGAAAGTTCTGACACCGAAACTCAGAGGCGGCTTTTGGGGTAGGCAAAGCAGGCGCACGCCTAGGGCCCCAAGCTGTAAGGGGGCTCCCTCGCCTGCCCCAAAAGCCAAATCTGCCTCGATTGGCAGCAGGAGGAGGAGCTGGGGGGGCGGGCTGGTTGCAGTGAGCTGGAGCTGCAGAGGTGGGGGCCAGGGCCAGGGATGGGGAGCTGGGGTAGGCAGCAGGGGGCCCCCATGGGCCTATAGGGGGCCTCACAATGGGCCTTTGCCTACGGCCACCAATAGCCAAAAGCTGCCTCTGCTGAAACTGAGTACTCACGTACATACGCACACGTACCAGGCCTTTCCCCTGTGTATTTAAACAACCAAAAAGTCATTTTGTCTTCTCGTGAAAATAATTCCATTTTCTCCTTCCATTCTTTATTCCCCTCCACACTTTTGTATATCATTTTGCTGCCCCTTCAGCTCTTTACTGGTGATTCAACTTATCTGATAATAGCCCTAGCCTATAGTGAGTTCATGCATCTCCTGGTGATAAATGTGCAAGCTACTGTTTCTCCTTACTCCTTTCAGACTTACAGGCTATGTGACAAACTGCCAGCTCCACCATAGTGGGTCTCATGCTTCTGCCTCTCATTGTGGGCCATGGTGTCATCGTTTTCCCCGTTTCTCTGGCAGTGAGCAGTTCCTCCAGCATGATCCCTTGTGCAGAGGAGGGGTGTAGGAAGGAACCCAGACTTGCATGTTCCTCCCAGTCCCAGCTCAGAGGCCCTACAAGTAGCAGCAATTTGCTGTGGTGTGCCGTAGAGATAAGACAACAAATAAAAATAGCGAGGGGCAAAATATGAGTGAAGGAATAGGAATAGAAATGGGACTGAAAACGGAAATCCAAAAGGTTAACACATAGGAAAGAAAACGTAAGGCAACAAAAATACAGATATGGGAGAAAGAAAAACAAAATGGAAAGCAAGCCAGGTGAGATGTAGCAATTGTACAGGGCAGGTGTCAGAAGTCACAGGAGACCATACATTATTACAAAGGGTGGGTTCCAACCAAGAAGACTTATTTATGCTGTATTCTGTGCACTCAAAATTCTCACAGTAAATCTAGCTAGGGAAGAAGGCTGCTCTGGCGGTTAGGGTGCTAGCCTTCAATGGGCTCACTACCCTGTTGTGCTACATATTTCCTGTCTGACTTGAGGCAGGTTACAGCCTTGCTGTGCTTCAGATCCTCATCTGTAAAATGGGAATAATAGCACTTCCCTATCTCACAGGGGCACTGTGAGAGTAAATGAAGTTGTGAGGTGCCCAGATATGTGGCCTCTATTACAATTTGTAAGCACCATAGATAGTAACTTGGTTATATTAAAAGAAACTGAACTCAGGTAGGCAGATTTGAATTCTTCTCTCCTAGGGCCAACCTCCAATGGACTTCACAGGTTGCAGGATCAGGCCCATATCCTAAAGAACTTATTATGCTATGATGCAGGCAAAGCAGTCAGGCATCAAGGAATTAATAAAGACTTCATTTGTGTCAGATCTGAAGTATCTAGCCAATATAACTGGCTTTAATTCTCCATTTTTTTCCTAGCGCATATGACAGAAATTTAATTAAATCAATCCATCTCTCCTCAAAGTTAGCTCTTACATATTTGTCACCTCTGTATTTGCTTCTTGACCATTATTAAACTCAGTAACTCAAATAAATGTCAAAACTTAAAGGAAGTACCTATAATAAATGAGGCAGTTATGTTCAAGGATTGCAGATTGTTAAGATTTTTGTTTGTTTGGCCTTTAAATAATATTTTGTCTCTAATTGGACATTTTATGGAGACAGAATGCATCCACAGTTTTTTTCATAATAGATATTAAGAAGAAAGCAACTCATACAAATTTTAAAAATGGGTGACATTAATTTAACAATAAATCTAAATTTTCTTTGTAAGTGTGCGCACACATATGATTTGATTCAGGAAATGATAAAATGAATTTGCAGAAGAATTTTCATTTTTATGAATGCTGGATGTTCCTCCCCCACCAGGATTTGGTCTGCAACACAGAGTGCTTTGCAGCATGGCAGCACTGATAGAAGCTGACTCCTGTAGTATAAATCTTGTGGTTATTACTTCGGTTAAAAAAAAAATTATTGTAAGTGTTCATCTTGCCACCCCATTGAATTTGAATGCATCTCAAATCAGATCCTCCAGACTAAGCTCAGCACAGTCTTGCCAGGTTAGAACGCTCTAAAATCCCACGAGTCTATCAC
Organism: Pelusios castaneus; assembly: GCA_007922175.1. Lineage (NCBI taxonomy): Eukaryota > Metazoa > Chordata > Testudines > Pelomedusidae > Pelusios > Pelusios castaneus. The sequence continues at coordinate 29,813,804 of ML685785.1, read as the reverse complement.
CTGATGTGCCCATTGAGAACTCAGGCAGTCTGTTCTGAAGTGCTAAGGTGAGAGCTTTTTATATATTAGAAACTCCATCCCTGCCTTTTGGAGGAACAATTTTGTATCTGTGCTTTTGAAGAATGTCTAAGTGTTTTCTTTATGAATACATTTCCCTTATCACAGTTTCCTCTCTGACAGACATCTGAAGCTGGAGAACTTGGGTGCAGGACACCCCCTCTTTAACTTTACTGGGAGCTGCACCAGATCCATTGGCACTTATGTAAATTTTCTTTTCTGCAGACCATGTAGTAGATAGAAAGCACAAGTGCTCAAAAGCAAACTAAGATGTTTGTTTGTCTCTGTTTTGTGTTACAGCAATCCTGAATTTTGTGTTACAGCAATACTGAATTGCTGTTCTGCATGGTTACGCTCTGAGGCTACGTCTACACTGGCAAGTTAGTTCGAATTAAGGAGGCTTAATTCGAACTAACTAAAGCCATGTCTACACTAGGCTTTAATTACTTCGAATTAAGGGCTTCATTAATTTGAAATAATAACTTTGAATAGGCTATTTGAAGTAAGGGTTAATTCGAACTAGTTAGTTCGAATTAACCAATGTGGCCATGTTAGTTCGAACTAATTGCTTAGTTTGAACTAACCGGCCCACTGAATTCAATGGAAATCGCTAATTCGAACTAAGCAAGTGCCATGAATGCACTAGTTAGTTCGAACTAACTAATTTGAACTAATTTTAGTAAGTGTAGACATAGCCTTAGGTCCCGAGTTGTTATTGATTCCTTGCTGAGGTAGGGTGCTCACTGGGTTGTTTAAAATTGGAAGTCAGAATTTCAAAATTTGGTCCCTTGTTTTATTAATATTTAAGAACTGATATCATAAAGGTATAGGACTATAGCAGTATCAGGAGATTTTGGCAACATCCTGCTGCGCACAGTCTATGGCATTGCATTCACATAAAAATAGGGTTTTGTCAAATAACACTGGTTAATTTCAATCTGTAGCACTGATCAGTATCCCCACTATCTCTCCATGATGCAGTGGGGAACCCTCATTTGATCAGTGCTGTTCTCACTACGTTAGGCAGTGCAATGAGAAGCCCACAGGAGTAGGGAGCTCTACCAAAAGAGAACTAATGGTATGGGAGCTGTCCCGTTTTCCCCTCTCCTAAAATAGAGGACTGGAGCTACCTTCCTCAGTGGGGCAAGAAAGGAAACATGAGCTCCCAGAAAGAAAAATTGGTGCTCTTTCCTCCAGTACTGGTGAGACAGTGAGAATTTCATTTTTCCATTTCAATAAGAAACAAAGAAAAATGTATTTTCTGCATCCTGAAAAGCACATAAACCGCATATACAAAGGAAGGAGACTCTCCCTTCAAGTAGAAGATGGACAGGAGAACATGCTCAACAATGAAGGCCAGAAGAAGGACTGCAATAATACTTCTAATTGTTATAGGAATCACATGGGAGGTGCTGGGGTTGGATTACTTTGAGATTTTCAAACTCCCCAGCTTGGCAATATTTCAGTTTTTCAGCCGTTTCATCTGTTACTTGATTTAGCATCGTCCAGAATCTGATTCTGCTGGGATTTGTATTGGGTATGATTCTAAAATTTAATCAAAAAGGATCACTGTTCTAAAATAATTACTTAATCTAATTGCTTCCACTATGTTAAAAAAGGAGTTCTACATCCAGCATCAAAGCTGGCAGCAGTTATTTGTACCATTCTTGATGTGACCATATGGTTAAGCCTATTCTATTTTGCAATATGACATTTCTTCTTCTCGCTCTCTGTTTTTATGGCCAATGTTGCATCTCTCAAACACAGCACAGGGAGGAATGTTTATGACGCACATTAGCATCCAGATCTCTCCAACATTTCTAAAACAGTGACAGAGATATGATTCAATGGTGAAAGCAGAAAAAGTCAGACTAAGTTAAGTGTTACATACTCCCTAGGAAAAACATCAGTTATCCTGTTCATCCCTTTTAAATATGTCAATAGAGCCAACCTCCCATCAATAAGACAACAGAATTAAGAAAATAACCAGGCTCAATTATGCTTTTAAAAGTGATCATTTTGTTTACCTCCAGAGTGCACTCAGAGATAAATGACTGCTGTTAAAGTGCTGTTCTCATCAACACATGGCAGCCTTTATTTTCTCATATACTGCACAGAAAATAGAATTATCCCATTGCTTGGAACCCATCTTATTTTCTCACGCCTCACAAACTCTGAGAAATAAAAGGCAGTATCATCGACTCTCTAACGTTTCACAAAGAGCAGACCAAAGTTCCTGCAGTCAGAGCCCAAGAAGGACAAGTGACTGAAAAGAATTCTTATTAACCCCTTTGAGCTCTCCTGCTTGCCCAAAGAATACTGATTACAGTCCTCACTCTCCTTTCACAGACTTCCCGGACAAAATCAACCAGGTGATTCTAAGTCTTCTGGCCTCCTCCTCCATTTGCTCTACAGGTGGCTGGCAGGCATGTGGGAATAACAACAGAGTATTAAAGTAACAATAAGTTGCACTTATATTAAGCAGCTTTTAGTTGGGAACTCAAAGTACTTTACAAACATTAACCCTCACAGTCCATATATACGTGGTGGGTAATTGTTATATCTGTTTTATAGATGGGGAAATTAAAGCATCAAGATGCAAAGTGACTTACCCTAGACCACGGTCAATCACAGGTGCTTAAAGTGGTTTCCATTACATACAGGATTTACAGTTTTATTAATGGCTGTTGGCATCCCTACTAGGAATATTGTTCCAGTACCCCCAGTACAGTCAACTGGCGGACAGAGGCAGGATTGGAACCTAGGAATCTTGACCCCAATCCTGTGCCTTAACCACTAAACAAGCTTCTGTTCCAAGAGCTAATAGAAAAAGGCAAGGAAGATTTTCTAGCACCATTCCATTCCATTCCATCCCTCCTGTTCCTAGTCTTTCCACTTCTTATGCACCAAGTTTCTGTACAAATAAGGCCATTCTCCTGCCCCCACTTTTTTTTTTATATATACATACATGTCTCTCTCTATCAGCTTCCACAGTAGCTAAAGATAGGTTAGCTTGGCAGATATTTTGAGATACCATGTCTGCTGTATAAAAAGTTCCATTAACATTCAATAGCCAAGCATGTCTTTGATGCAAGACTTTCCAAAGTCAGGAAAGAACTTGGGAATCCTGATTCTGCCACGACATATACTGTGACATCATTACCATTCTGCACTAAGGTATCTGACAGGCCGTTCTGAGGTTTATTTCATCAATGTTTAAGAAATAGCTTGCTAGCCTCAGCTGAATACAAAATACCTTGCGGGGGCAATAGAGCTCGTCAATAAATGGTGCCACCATGTAAGGCTAGTGTGGGGGGAGAGAGGTTTTGGGGTCTTATTTCTATCTATTTTAGTTACTTAGCCCCCCCCCCCCCCCAATCTTTAATGCACTTATTCTCAACACCTCCGATGTAGGATAGCATAGTTCCCGACATTTTACAGCTATGGGACTGAGGCAGCATGAGACAGAGTGACTTGCCCAAGGTTGACAACAGAGTCCTGTGGCACTTTTAAAGACTAACAGATTTATTTAT
>ML685785.1:29792456-29805214 GCA_007922175.1 Pelusios castaneus | reverse complement strand
ACAGTTATGAGCTACTCTGGATAGCATCACAGTTATGTATTTGTTTTTGTGGAATTATAATAGATTCTGCAGGAGAATGGAACTAAAGAGGAAAGACAGGAAGGAATGCAGCAGGAGAGAACATAGAAAAAACAAGGCAAGAACTGAAGATAATACAAAAAGAGAAATTAGAAAAATGTCTTGGGAGGAGGAGTGCCAGCTGGATAAAGAATAGATAGAAACGATGCCTTAGCTACAGATCAGGATAGTACTGTACATAGCTGAGAATATGATAATGAGAATTGAATATGATGCAAGAGGCAAAGGAAAATCAGTGCATAGAGTGCAAGAGGGATTTGATGTGGAAGAGGATTTTTGCAGCAGCATTTTGAACGTGCTGGAAAAGGTAGGCATGAGAAGCAATGAGGGTCAGAGAGGAGGCAGCCACAGCAGTGAAGGAAAAAGATGATCAAGGCCTGGACAAGACTTAGCAGAAAGGATGGAGAAGAGAGATTTCTATAGGAGGTAGGAAATGACTGGCAGGAACTGGCACCAGTATGATTGTAGTGGTAGGGACAAAAAGTAGGTGACATTTCAAGCTTGGATGATGGGCAGTATAGTGGAATTTTCTATGATGGTTATGATGAAAGGAAGAAGAAGCTGAAGGGGCAGAGGGAGAGGGGGAAGTGCTGGGGAAGACAGCCGCCGTTGGCTCCCAGGACAGGGGAGCCCCAGGGAAGAGATCCGCCAGCGGCTCTCTTTCCCGGGAGTCCCTGGGGCTCTCTTGTCCCCAAGCCGTGGCTCCCTTCCCCCAACCCTAGGTCGATTTAAATAATTAAGTCGACCTAGGGCGTCCACACCGTGTTATGACAATTCCAAAGTAAGGAAAGGAAAGGTACCAAAAAACAAACAAACAAAAAAAAACCCAACCACAATACCCCACCCAACACAGGTCCCAAATCTTACAGCAATTACTGAGCACCAGACTTAGGCAATGATTAAAAAAAATAAGTCCGAACTAATGTATACCAGTCAGAATCAGGCTCCAATTAAAAAGAAGAAACTTATCAGAACTTCTGTATACCTGCCCCTCCATATGTTTCTGGTGCCTGATTGAAATTGTGTGACTGCTGCTTTCAGAGCCACCTGCAGTCAAAGAATTCTATCAGAAATAACTGCAGTCAAATGTTGTCAGTCATTATTAACTACAACTATGGTTGTCCACACTAGTCTTTTCAAAGCAAAACTGAAGCAGCTTACCATTTAGTGGGAAATTCCTCCAGGCTGGTTTATATTATATGCAACTACTTGCTTGCTTGTAATGATGATCTGAGTTCTGCTTCTGCCTAGTGACCCTGATACTCACCACTCACAATTCAGTTTCCAGTGAAGGGTTGAAAACTAGCTTTTGAGCTTGGGTGTCACGTAACAGTAGTCCTGAATATTTCAGTCTTACCTCCTCCCTTGATACTATTTTTAAGTAGCTTGTGCAAATTGAAACACTGTTTCCTTTGTTACGGATAAAAAGAATTATGGACTACCTGACGCCTCTGAATTGAGAACAAGCAACATATCCCATTCATCCATTAAGGGCCAACATTTAAAACCATCTTTAAAACCACAGTTTTGCTTGCCAAATTTTCCGAACATGCAGTTTTGTTATGGATGATTGCTTTATGGGCAAATAGTCACACCTCTGAATGAAAACGGCATTCATGGGAATAAGGTCTTCAATACCCCATCTTCATGTACAAATTCAATTACACTCACAAACTGCCTAATCTCACATTACTTCAGATATCTACAAACTCAAGTTCATCACCATTATTTGGACTGGAACTATACAGGGAATATACTTGACATTTTTATTAAAATATATTTAAATTCTGTAGTAAGAACTAAAGTACAGATTGCTTCCCCTAATTTTAATTTCCAGTGTAACTATTGTCATGAATGCGCATAAGCAAGAAGAAAAGTATTCCAGGGCTAAGAGCATGATTCGAACAAAAAAAAAAATCTAGGGGCTGACATCTAATTAAAATATACTTTCCCCTAATGAAGGAAGTTCTTCATCTGTTACTCTGTTACACTGGTTCAGTGCTATATTTAAAGGGTCATTAAAAATCTACCTGAAGGCAAATTTAATCTGTACATTTGACAGAAAATAGCTGCATTTTTGCAGTAAGTAGAGAAGTGAATATTTTATTTCTTTATGATATAATGACCATTCTGTTCAATCATAATGGAGAAAAGATGAATGCGTTTAACAAGAAAATATGCTGTGGGGAAATGGTAATAGATCAATTACAAAAGTCAGAAGAGTATTTAGTAATCACCCATGAAAAATCTGGTTTAAGTGACATGACCAGCACTATCTAGGAACTCTATGGTCAAAGCAGGGATAAAATTTAGTTCTCTAGGGCAAATTTCAACGGCCTTAAGTATGAGATCATCCTTTCTATTTCTGCCATCTTCTGCTTCATTCTCTACAATGTAAATGAAGAACTCAATAAGCACCAACAAGTCAGAGGGAAACTTAAGATATATATATTTTTAAAAAGCTGTTCAGTTTCAGCTCATTATCGATATTTTCTCTTCATCTTCAAAGGAACAAAGCAATCATATAATTAACTTTTCAAAGCAAAGCATTTGAAACAGCTACGTGTCTCTGAAATGTAATAGGGTTTCTTGTGATTATGCTCAGTGAGGTAGAGTTTTTCCATCTACCTATTTTTTATGTACAAGTGCGCTACGGTAGAGCACTATTTGCTCTGAAGATGTTGCAAATCTAAATAAGATTCTGTAAACAAAATATTTCTCATTTTTATCAAGGCAAAAGAACAATACTAGTGAAGAAAATATGTATAAATAAATTCTCTCTCTGCTTAACCATAAGCATCTACATGTATTTTCTCTCATAAATATATAACTGTTGCTCTTTAGTTTCCAATGGAATTCAGTTCTTCAGCACATGAAGGAAAGCAAGGATATCTGAACTTCGGATCAGTAAGATATCCAAACACCTCCAGGAAATTATTTTAACAGATAATTCCATCTATTTTGATTTGGAACTCAATCCAGCAAGATGCTAATTTTTTTCTGAGGGGTGCCCCAAACTCTCAGAGGCCTAAACCCTGGGTGGACCTGAATATCTGCAAAGCACTTGCCCCTAAACCTAGATGAAAAACTGATTTTTTTTTTGTTGGTATGGTGGTAAATGGAGAAATAGAATTTAAAATAATAATTTTGAATTAACCCAAATTTACATATTTTTTTCAGGTTCCCTCAACAATATAAAAATTTTTCATTTCAGGTCTGAAATGGTTGCGAGGATGTGATTTGTTTGCTTGCTTTTAGTTCAATGAAATTAAATCTTGAAATGAAATGTCACTTTGTAACAAATCAAAATATATTGTTTTAAAAATGTCTAAATGAAACATTTAGGTTTCCAAATTTTTTCCCTGATTTTTTTTCTGCCAGAACTATTTGCTTAATTCAACCCAAATTTGGGAAAAAGCTTCTGTTGACCCCAAAACTGAAGGTTTTTTGTGGAATAAACTAGTCAGAAAAAAGAATTCACCCAACTGTTCTTGCCATTCCCAGGAAAATCAGTGGGAATTGCAAGTGAACAGCAGCTCTTCACATTTGGGGTCTCAACCAAATCTCACTAAAGTCTTTCCATTGAGATGAATCAGTCCTTGATCCATTAATTTAAATAGAAGTTGGGGGCACACAGCACCTGAGGACTGGGCCCTTTCTATTTACAACTTCCCATAGTAATGTTTCTGTATGCATGTGCGCGCGCAAGCACGCATGCACACACGGTTGCTTTCACATATACTGACTACTGATTGAATTAAAGAAGCCTGAATTCACTGAACTCATTTTAATAATCAGTGACCCATGTATGGGTGAATACAAGCTATTACCTCACCAACCTTGTCTCTCTCATATCCTGGAAGTGGAACCAACAACCACACTACTAAACTATATAATTGTTGTTTGCAACATATCAGTGATGGAAAGCAATTATTACATGCAGTATGCTTGCTTTCAACCCACTTATAGCTGACCGCAGAAAAGAACTTTGTAAAAACTGCAGGTAGTGGATTTTACTGACAGACATTACATGCCTTCAGTGATTTTACTGTGCTTCTTATCTTCCATCATATTTCACCATAATCATTTTGAATCCAATAGTCGGTGTGGGTACAATACTGTTGATGTTGGTGGCAACTGTTTTAATAGTACACATATTATGACTGACATGTCTAAATACCATGTAGCAGCCATAATTATTATAATGCTATCACAATATGATGGAAAATGCAGATAATAATCTGATATAGTGCAGTGTATTGCATAACTACCTATATTATAATTTTTTATCAGAAGATACTCATAAGATATTGTAGGAAGTATGCATATAATTTTTGCCAAGGAAGCATTAGATTATGTAAGATGTTTGCCCTTTCCGAAAAGGCAACTCAGAGGATAGTCTTTCTCTCCTTTTTTTTTAATATAGCATTCCTCCACACAATGTGCAACATAAATGATCAATAAATACCCAGACTAACAGCTACATGTGTGTGTGTGACTGCCTCTACACTCAAGTAAAACATTTTTATCTGGATAATAATGAACTAAATATTAAAAATGTAATTTTTCAGAGACCATATATTAAGGGAAAGCTATGTGAAATATGGGGGGGAACCTATGTTTTCATCCATACAATTAAAAAAAATAAATCAGCTTTTGTTCTACTTCCATAAGGAAAGCTGAATATAGAATTCAAATAGCTGTCTGCTAAAAAGAAATCACGGAGTCCAATTACTTCCAACACACACAGTTTGATGGAGGATCGTAAAGCACAAAGTATTTTATTATCTCTGTATGACTAAAATAATTAATGATTTTCATTTGTCAATAGTACAGTGGGGTGTTGCCTCTTAGATGTATCAGGTGACAGAAGCTTATGGTTTCTTTTGTGAGAAATTATTTCAAGAGCTTCTGGAATGTCTTCTTTAATACAAAGATGCTTGCATTTCTTAGTATGTATCTTCTTTTTTTAAAGTGCAGTGCAATAATAGGTACTGATTTTGACTCTTAGCTTGATAGAATATCACAGGAGGCAAGCAGAGTGTCACTCAAGAAGGCATTACGCAGGAGAAATGGCTACTATCACATCTGCCTGATGAACTATAGATCTAGGAGTTGACAAGTTCCAAAGGGGTAGCCGTGTTAGTCTAGCTCCGCAAAGCAAACAAGGAGTCTGGTGGCAGTTTTAAAGACTAACAAATGTATTTATCTCATGAACGTCTGATGAGTGGGATTTTCTCCATGAAAGCTCATACGATAAATAAATTTGTTAGTCTTTAAAAGTGCCACCAGATCGAGGAGTTGTAAAATTAAGAAGGGAAAAACAAATTTAAAATTACCAGTGCTCACAAATCTAAATGATTACCAAATTATATTATTTTATTGTTTTTTCATACTATTTTATTCTAAATGTAAAGCTTTAATGCATTTTTTTTTGTTTTGTTAGGCTTTTTCATGTATTCTGAACATAAAATGATTGTGAATGACTAGGTAGGGTGGGACAACAGGCATGAATAGAGCAGAATGTATGAATCTGAAAAAGTATACTATTTGAACCTTCTAGAAATACATTAAAAGAAAACACAGAATTCTGATGGTTTGGTATATAATTCTAACTAACAACCGAAAATCCATGGAAGTGAATGGAAATAAGTAAATAAAATAAGTACCTAAATAAGTATTGATTTAGGCCCTTAGTGAACATTCCAGATGCCACCTGAGTGGGTGGTTAGACATAGCTAGACAGTGCCTGGCTCTTGTCTGTACTATCCCCATGAAGCCAACCGTCAGGGTGAGGTAACTGTATGCCCCCCTTACTCAAGGCTGTGCCTCAGGGAACAAGCAAACCCCAAACGGATACCTGAGTGATAACAACAAAGAAAGCTCCCCTTTCTTCTACCCACTGAAGCTTTAGCCACCTGGATGAGTTTGCCAATAAGTGTCTTTGTTGTGGAAGAAATCTTTATAGATGTGGACACCTGTCCACAGGATATAGGATAGTAATCAGCAACTAAATTAAGGCTGACTATTTAGAGAAATCTGTTTTATCGATTGTTGAACTGGAATTCAGAGTAAAACAGCAGAGGCACATCTGGTGTTATAACTAGTGTATTTGCAATACTGAAATACTGTTGATTTTTAGAGAAATCTCTCTCTCTCTCTCTCTCTCTCTCTCTCTCTCTCACACACACACACACACACACACACACACACACACACCCTTTTCTATATTCAATGACAATGTTCACATGATGGACAAAAAGACATTGCTAGCCTCTCCCTCCCAACTCCCACCCAGATTGATTATTTTAAACTTTTAAAAGTGCAGAAATGATTAATAAACATATTTGAGATAAAGAGGTTTAGTTATGATTTATCTTTGCCGATGAATGCTTGGAACATGAAATTGATAATGAACAAGGTTGTCTTCATAATACCTCTCTTCCTCCTCATGATCCACTGCACTACATGGTTAGTGTAAATGTAAGGACTGATACCCAGTTTCGGTCTAACACACCTGCCCTGGTAAAACATATGTTAAAAAGGAAAAAAAAGAAAATAAACCCAGAAGCATGTAATGGAATCTGCAGAAAATGACATCATCACGTTTTTTACAGTTTGTTTTGTAACTGAAGTAAACCCCATTTCATACCATGCAATTTAAAATATCGTAAGTCGCAAATGCAATCCGACCTGGTTAATCCTTGCTTAGCTTGTGGGTGTCTGCTTATCAAAGATTTAAGAAATAGCCAATGTCAACACCTGCATGGAAAGTCAACAATTTATACAGTTTGAGTTTTACAAACTGTCTAGAATAACCAGATCTGATGCTACTTGCAATCTGTAATGACTGTGGGAGCTGTTGGTGAATTCCTTCCTGCGTTCCCTTGATTTAAGAGGAATTTAAAGTAAAATGTTTTTAAATATTCCAAAGAGAGTCAATTTTAGATGTTGATATTCAATCTGAGATAACTTGAACTCTATAAAAAAGAGGGAAAATCAATGTATTCTGAACATCTAGCCTACTATTACCACCTTACATGGTTGATAGTACAACAAATCATTTTAAGATACATACAGTAAATCCAGATCAAATCCTTTAGCCAGCCCTTCAAGCTTTCCTTTCCCGAGAGTATACACTTATTCTTTTACAACCCATACAGTGTACAACGTAAGTTTTAGAAGGTGTTAATGTGTCCACTGCATATACTGATTTTTCAAACTAAATGTCAGTCTTAAGGAACCTGATCATACAAATTACAGGGTGCCTCCTGTGCCAATCCACCTTCAGCTCACCTTAAAAGTTATGGTGTTTAGTGCAAAAAGTACATCACAGAAGGTGCTAAGCCACTTCCGGGATTGGGATTTACTATTTTGCTAGAGTAGAACTTGGCACGCAAATTACTGCCCACATGTGCTAAATTTTAAAATTTTAATTCAAAATTAATTTTCGCTGAAGTGGGAGTTTTCAGTTCTAGATCTGCACAATATATTCCTTGAACAACATGATAGATGTTTGTTGCTGCAGGGGTATACTAATGCAGGATCTATCAATGTTCAGTTTAGATCCCTGAGCTATCATGCCACCATACCCTCCTTCCAGGGAACAGGGAAGGATATGGTTCCCAATTCCTGAATAATTTTTTCCACCCACGCAATGTAGTTCCAGTCATACTTTGCATAGAAGAGCAGGATTTGGCCCATAGTACAGTAAACATGTTTATTCTAAAATACTAGCAGTTGAATCAAGACTCTCTTGAACTGGAACAATTCAGTTTAAAGGAGAAAGTCAACCAGTGATGCTTGAAATAATGCATGTTAATGGGAATCCAATGAGTTTATATTCAGCAGTTAATGACAATGCCTTATCTATTTTTACCTCAGTGTCCTGTATTCACTCCCTGTATCTGTTTTAATCCTCAAGGCAAATTACTATTCCTTAATGCATTCACATTTCATTTTACTTCAGTGGTTGACTGGTTAATTTCAAAGCAGAACACCCCTTTCAGAAATAATAATTGTTCAATGGGAGCAAAAAGCATTTAAAATGAAATTGTCTTGATTGTGCTTTTAACTGATGTCGCCAATGCCAATTACAGCTTTTTCTATTAATGACTGGAAAGGCAGCCTTAGAAAACTAAATTAAAAATCAAATTAAAGGGTAACAAATACCTTCCCCAATACCTTGATATTATATGCCAGTGGAGTTACAATGCATGGACTAAGCAAAGTATGGACTCAACATCTACAATAGAGTAATAACTACAGGAAGTGGACTTAAAAACAGGAAAGCTTAGAAAATAAGAAACAAGGTGGATGAGGTAATATCTTTTATTAAATCAACTTCTGTTGGAGAGCGTGCTTTCTGGTGCTCCTGCAAAATATAAATATACTGATATATACATGCAGGTGATTGCATTCACCCTTGTTGACTGTGAGATGTATGATATTTTCCACACAGTATTTTTCTGGGTTTGTATTGTTTTTTAATAGAATTCAGGTGAAAATAACCATGGGAAATAATTAGAAGCAGCAATTTTCAGGTTTTTTTTCCAGATTATAGTTTTTTATTGATTTTTTCTCTTCCAAATTTTAAAACATAAAAGTTGATAATTTCTCCAAGAAGCTAAAACAGTTCAGCACTGTGCATCAAATGAGTTGTCAGGACTCTTCAGCTGCATTTTCAAAGCATGTTCCCTCCTGCTGTTCCTTTCAACAACATTTACAATGCATCAACATGAAGGAGGGGAGCACGGACAGTAAGAGTTCAGATGTTAATAGCACTTCCTCAATAGCTAGCTAGAGGCCATTGGACATGACTTCACTGCATGTTAAACATAGATCAAACAACTGTGGCTTTGTGGATATGGGGGAGGACTATACTGTGATGGAGTCCCTTAGGAACCATGCTCTGGAACCAGTCTGGATGCAGCCAGGATTCCAGTGCTTTGAAGTCTGCCCCCTTGGGTCTCCACATACCAGTGCAATCACCTCCTGATTGGCCTCAAGAGGGTCCAGCACCCCTGCTCTGCCAGGACTCCCACTGTGAGGTCCCCAGATGGAAACCTGGGAATTCTTCCACACCCCTAAAAGGACCATGCATACTGCCTTATAGTCAGAAGCGATTCACAGCCAGCATAGCAGCAGAAGGGTTTTTTTAGATCTCAGGGTCACAGCACAGAAAGACTTTGTTAGTAAGTAATTAGGAGTTACAGCAGCAACCACCTGGGGAGCCCCAGAGCCCCCATCCTTGGGCTCTGCTCCTGGCAAATCCCCCATGGGGCACTAGCTCTCCCTTCCAGGCAGCTCATCTCCCTCCTCTCAGAGCCAGCCCCTTGCCCCTCCCCAGTCCTTTGTCTACCTTCCAGGCAAGGTAGCCACTCCTCTTGGTCTCTGTCTGCCACAATCTGTTGCAACTGGTTGGGCCAGGGCAGGGGGTCCTGGCTAGGTCTGCATATGTGTGCTTGGGAAAGGTCCATCCACCCTTTAGTGGTCTCTGAAATCCCATCACCGAAATATATGAGTAACATATAGGGAAACTAAGGAGTATACACAGCACTCAGAGAAAACCCCACGAATATCTCCAATGTGTCACATATGTTATTTTGGACGGCTCTGACTTAAAAACAAAGGTCCTGAGATCTTGTTTCCACTGAAAGTGAATAGATGTTTTGCCACTGATATTTCTGGAGAAGAACAAGCCCACTTTTTAGGAATACATGGCATGAGCCCACAAAACAATTTGACAAACTCAGGGTGTAAGGAATTGGAGGGGTGTGTCCATACAACTTATGAATTCTGGAGTTTTAAGTAACTTATCTCTTTACTAGATGCAGTGGCTGATTGGGAGCCAGAGACTGAAATGAAGTAAAGGAGGCTGTTTAAATTTTGACTTCTGGAATATGGGGAATTAGAAGCATTGCTTGTGGTTGGTTGGGAAGCCTGACTTCAGTGTCACCCACCAGTGCTGGGAGAATCTGCTCTCTTTTTGCAACCTGCCCTTATCTTGGCATTTTCAGGTGGTTACCCTCAGCACCGATGGGTCACAAAGGCCAAGGGAGGAACCAATGCTGTAGCCTGCTGAATCTCCAGGAGCTTGAAACCCTGAGGGATCCAGACAGCAGATGCTCACAGCTGTCCCAGTGAGTGGCAGGCCAGGAGCACTCAATAAGATCTGTGACAGAACTGTATATATAGGTATTCATTATGCAGCAGGTTTTCATAATATATACCACACCTCATAAGTAGTACAAACGTAGCCCCAATTCATCACGCTGGGTTAATTATCCTACAATATGTTGCCTAATGTTGTGCTTCAGTAGTTTTAAGCCAGCTCCAAAATGTCTCAAGGGAATTCGTAAAATGCATCTACTTAAACTGCAGAACTGGCATTCCTAAACAGACACAACAGTCTAGCATCAGCACTGGTGTCTGTGGCCAAGTTTCACACTAGCAGAGCTGAATGGCTGTTATGCCACACAGAACTTGTGGCTGAATATTAGCGGCACTGAAAAGTCACAACCTTAAGAGAGTTCAAATGTTGACAGTATCATACTGGTAGATTAAAATCCAATAATTTAAAAGTCAAATTTATAGTATTCCCACCATATGATTCTGCTAGAATAGTAATAATTATGGTAACAGAATTCCATGATAGAGTCTAACAGAAGGAAATGATGAAGTAAGATTTTTTTTAAAGACTTAAATTAGCAAATGATGGCTAGCACTCTAATTGTATTGTCTTGATCAAATGACTTTTTGGGTACCTTTATGTCTATGGCCTCCTAATTTTACAGTGCCCTGTGTGATGCTGTCCGGATTTAGGGAACCATTTATGATATTATTTTGTATTAATATTTTATAATTGTTATAATCCATAGGAACTATGGCATGTTTGGTGTTAATAGAAAGGTAATAATTTGTGGGGAACGATTATATAGTTTATGTGTAGGATTTATATTCATATTAGAAGTTAGGAATATGATTGTTATATTTTAACTTGTGTAAGGCTGGGGAAACTCCCCAGACTGAATGTCTACCTGGCCATTGTCTCCTTAATGGCCCATTAAGGAAGCTCCCCAGTATAATGGGCCGAAGAAGAAAACCTGTTGAGCCACCAGGACTTAAACATGTGACTCAACTCCAGTTTGATTGGAGAGAACTGCACACAGCATGGAGAAGGCCAGAGGTGATAAAAGGCAGCAGCCCTGACTCCATTTTGCTCTCAAGTCCCCAGTCTACAGCCAACACCCATCTCTGGAACTATTCCTCTGAGACTGAACAAAGGATTGAGGCCCACCCTGATGCTGGGTGTTTACCAGAGGAACAAGCCTGCAAACTCCAGAGGAACAAGCCTGCAAACTGCTTTTCATGAACTTTAAATCATTTGTATGTATGTGATTCGCTTTGACCCTTTAACATCTCTCATATTTTGCTTCTTTTCTTCTAATATTAAACCTTTAGTTGTAGTTGCTAAAGGATTGGCTACCAGTGTGGTATTTTGGGTAAGATCCAAACCTATATTGTTCTGTGTGCTGTGGCTGGCCCTTTGGGGTCAGGAGAACCTATATCTTTAAGGGACCGTGCGGCTAGGTGGGAGCCGGAGGAGCTGGAGTGCAATAAAGGGAGCTGTTTCTATTTTGGATAGACTTCTTGGTACCCGGTGTGGGGAACCAGAAGCCTGGTTGTGACTGATAGGGAGACTGGTTTAAGTACCACCTATCAGTGTGTGGGGAGTTTGGTTCCCAGTTTTGCAGCTTGCCCTGATTTTTGCACGTCCAGGAGGGTATCCCAGGAGGCCCCGGTCACACCCTGTCCAAATGAGTGGGTTTGAAAAATAGATACTAATGACAGTTATGAAACTAACATTAATATAGTACAGTCAATCTCAAAAAGACAATCATTTTTGGTATTGAGGGCCCCTTTTTTCCTCTAAGAACTATCTGCAGTTAGATAAGAACTACTTACAGGAGGTATGAGTAGCTTCCCACCCCTCATGAAGATTTGGTATCCAACACTGATTGAAAGTTTTCCAGTTAAATACATGACAGATGTTTAACACTATTAGCAAAGGTAGGTGGCTTTCTGCAGACTGAGTACTCTTCCAAAAACAGGAACACCCCTCTCCCACCAAATTTGGTTTTTGTTTTATTTATTTAAAGAAAAAAAAATCAACATTTTCTGGAGTCAGAGGCAAACAGTGTCAACCAGTTCCACTTATATCACCAGTCATAATGGCAACTTGCAGGTTTTGTTTTATTTTTTCAAAATGAAGTTGGTCATTGTTGTTTTAACAATGTTTCATTTTCTAACCCCCCTCCCTATCCCACCCCACCCCCCAAAAATCAACAAAACAAACCCCTACACATTAGGAAAAAGCATATTGGGTTGGAATATGGAGGAGTGTTGCCAGCAGATCAAGGGATGTGATAATTCCCCTCTATTTGGCACTGGTGAGGCTGCATCTGGAATACTGCCTCCAGTTTTGGGCTCCCCACTACAGAAAGGATGTGGACAAATTAGAAAGAGTCCAGTGGAGGGCAATGAAAATTATTAGGGGGCTGGGGCACATGACTTACGAGGAGAGACTGAATGAACCAGGCTTATTTAGTCTGCAGAAGAGAAGACGGAGAGAAGATTTGATAGCAACCTTCAACTACAGTAGAACCTCGATTATCCGG
>ML685785.1:29719336-29792056 GCA_007922175.1 Pelusios castaneus | reverse complement strand
TGAGAGCCGAGCCCGGGAGCTGAGCTGGGGGGCCGGCTCAAATCGGAGCTGGCCCCCCAGCACAGTCCAGGGGTTCGGGTGGCCGCAGAAGCTCCGCCAGAGCCTCTGCGGCCACCCGATCCCCCATGTTTCCGCGATCCCGATTAACCGAATGCACGGTTAATTGAGGACCGGATAATCCAGGTTCCACTGTACTTGAAGGGGTGCTCCAAAGAGGAGGGAGATAGGCTGTTCTCAGTGGTAACAGAGGACAGAACAAGGAGCAACGGTTTCAAATTACAGCTGAGGAGGTCGAGGTTGGATATTAGGAAAAACTTTCTCACTAGGAGGGTAGTGAAGCATTGGAATGAGTTACCTAGGGACGTGGTGGAATCTCCATCTTTGGAGATATTTAAGGTCTGGTTAGACAAAACCCTGGCTGGGGTGATTTAGGGGAAGTGGTCCTGCTTTTAGCAGGGGGTTGGACTAGATGACCTCATGAGATCCCTTCCAGCCCTATAATTCTATGATACTATGTAAAGAATAAGGAGGAATCCCAGATTCCATGTCCTCCTGCAGCTGCTCCCAGCAGGGAGTGAAGAGGAGCCAGGAGAAGCTTGCTACAGCTGTTCCCTGCTGTGTGTGATGATATGGGTAACAGAGCTACCTTGAAATAAAGCTTCTAAAAATAATCTAAAACAGCTTTGCTAAAAGTCATGCTGTTCTGATTTTCAAGTTTCACTCTCTTGATGGGCCAGAACTAGAAAAATATTGTATGTCAATAGAAAAAAGGGATTTACAGCCTTACAGCATAATAAAGGTGTGAATTTACCTCAACGCTGAAAAAATGTTCCTCAAAACTGCCCCAAGACAGAATGTTGCTAGTTCTGGAAGTCAGGTCAGTTTATTTTTTTTGGAAATTCCATATTTAGGGAAGCATTGCCCCGATAAGTATGCAGTTACGGGGATGGCTTAATGAGCAAAGTGCAGGTGAGAAGGTTAAATACAATTTATCACATAGCTTCAAAAAAAAAAACCCAAAACAAAAAGACCAACCAACCTCCAGTAAGTGCAGAATAACTATATACACTGTATATATACACAAATACTACATTCTTTAGTATGAAAATTGCTTGGACAAGGTTCTGTACATTGCCTAATATTCCTAAGCAGTTTGTTTGCCGTTTACAAGTAACTTAAATAGCTTGTTGTAATACTGAAATGCAATGCACCCAATGGACCAATAAAACTTTGCGAACAGGAATAGCACATATATCTATTTCCCTCTGAAAAAGAACTCTGTGCTGATTCTGTAGTATCACAAATACAGTTTTAGAATAAAAATACCTAATCAATGCAGTAGGAAACCGTAGAGAGAGTTTTACAATTTGCTGGATGCTATATACACATCAACATTCATTATTTATCTGTTTAAGGTAATGAGCTCATTAGCTCTTTGTTGCATGCAGCTAATTGTATTCTTGTCTGTCAATAAAGTACCTCACATAATGTTGGGCTCATTAATAAAAATAATAAATAATAATAATAATAATGCACTGAATACAAACAGAAACAGATGGCATGAGATTTTTAAACAAACAAAGCAGTCAACACACCCAACCCTTACTCATTATGATGTACAGATTCTTGCAATGTCTGGCTATGTCTCGAGTGGCTCTAGGCTACTTTATGTTTTCTCATAGTAACATTCAGTGGCTTTGCCAAAGTTTTGACCCAGAACTAAACAAAACCACAAAGTGGAATTTCTGCTTCTAATTCTTAGTTTGTTTAAAAACATGAACCAACCACAATTTTAAAAGTTTTTCACTAAACCCAGCAAAAAACTGCTATGTTTCATCATGAATAATACCAAACTGCTGTAGTTTCCCTGTCAATCCAGGTGACAGTCAATCTATATGTTGCTAGGTCCTCAGGGTTCTCTGGCTCAATATTAGATTGTGTCCCTTCCTCGTAACCATATCACGCCCCCAAATCTTTTGATGCCTATGGGCCCCCCGGTTGTATACCTACTTGGTAAACATGCTTCAGAATAGACTGGTCTTCCATTCTAATATATCCATACCAAGAAAGTTGCTGATCCCAAACCGGTTCTCACTGACAGTTCTGAGGTGATTACTGGATTCAGCTTAGAACTGCCTCATTTATGATCTTGTCCTGCCACTTAATATGGAGCAGCTGATGAAGTCTATGAGACTTCTGCCATATTTCACACTGCTCCAAATTAATGGCTGAACCATCACATTGTGGGTGGCAGACAAATCATGCTCTTACATCTCAAGTAAAGTTAAAATCTGAGTTGTGTACTTTCCCAAAGTTCTCAGAACATTTTGAATAGCAGAAGGGGTAGTCTGAATAACCAACCATGAACCATTGCATCCAAAAAAAGACATTATGTCACCTTGTTTCTCCAGTATCCTGGGACCAACATGGCTACACCATCTCAGCAAACATGTGCCAATGCTATCTTCAGTACTCAGACATTTACCTTGCTACTTCTTTGTGGTAGCTGGCAACATATAATACTGCTATAGAATTGAATCTTCTATGTTTTCCCATGGCAAAACCCCATATTAATTCTTATGTATAAAAGCTCAGTCTTATGCACTGAGTGACCTCAGCTGTCCTTTTGTGACCTGAGGGCAGAATCAACACCTCACAGTAGCGCTCAGTAACCAGCAGGGTTGAGCCCTTCAAGTCAGTTCTGCGCATTTTGCAATTTTTATGAAGAATTTTTTTTTAAACCAGAGCTGCTTTCATGAGCAAAACCATCATTTGTGCAAGAAGAAAGGAAAGTGGGGCGTTGCTAAGACAAAGGGGTAGATTTTGCCTTCGTCAGCTGCCATTTGACATAGCAGAAAATGTGAAAAGTTTAAAGTGAATATACCAAATGCTATGCTATTTTTTCCAGCCAAAACATGACCTCTAGCCAGTTGCACAGTAAGAATTTATTCATATGGCTCTAATTAGAAACTGAAGTAACTATTGACCCAATTGTCAGTTTATTGATTGGAATATACACACCAGTGTTGTTTATGTAAGCCTGCAGCAGTAAAACGAAGATAGAAAGGTTGAAGTTTTTCTACTCTTACTTTAGAGGAGTAGGAGTTGGCAGGAACACCTCTTGATTTTTCCAATTACTGACATCAGACTGTCAGATAAAAGAGTGCACATTTTCTTTTTTTCCTTTAAGAGAATATGCCTTCCAAACATGTAGAACAGGACATTAGGAAACTCTGCCTTTACTGCAAGAAATTACATTTACCGTGGTTTTTTTTTAAATAGTTCTCAGAAACATCTCTTTTTGGAGAGATGTTTCCTTTCAAAGGGAATGCTGTAGTTTGATCTGCCTTGGCAAGATGCCTCACAGCAATTACTCATATCCCAAGAAGATAAAAAAATGCGGGGCTCAAACCAGCTATGTGTCCTTGTAAATAAAAGAGAAACAAAACCTTTATATTAATATCACATATTTAAAAGGTGCATACACTGGACAGAGAGGAATTGTTTCAACAGGACAAAGGGGTATTACTGGCAGTAGTTCCAATTACAACTTCCTACTGGAGAAGTTTATTAAGCAGTGGAATAGTCACCCTCAAGGAAATGGTGGAAAAAAAGCACATTACATGGATAATTAACAACTACACGAGAGAAATAACTTGACAAAGTGAAGCCAACAATCCTAAAGTGGCAGGATAAATGAAATATATATATGTATGAACAACTGAATATCTATTAATTATGAAAATCATCCTGACTAAGATCTATTATATTCTACAATATATTCCCAAGGAAGAGAAAGAAAAAGCTACTGACTGAAACTTTTTAAAGTTAGTTGGGCAAAGCACCACAATGGAAAAGAAGGGCTAAATTGTACTGGTGTGATCACTGATTCATATTCTAATGCATCTTGTCAACTTCCAATTTTTTATGACATTGTAAACCAAAACCCATTGGAAATATAAAATGATCAGCTTGCTCTATATTCAATCAAATGCTAACCATCAGACATTCTTGAACTTCCACTTAGGCCAGGGATAGATAGCCCTGGAAAACACTGCTAAAAGGCCAATTCCAGACCCCTGGAGATCTTTAATCTTTTCTCGGACTGCTTGTGCTGACAGCAGCTAGCACACTAGCCGTGGAGAGAGTGGATGTGCCTGTCCTAGCTGTTATGACTTTGGGCCTCACCTTTTGTAAGGATTTCTTGAATACCAGGAAGAGATTCTTCACCTGTCTCACCACTCACACAAGCACAGCACAGGTTAGGGTTAGGTCATCGCTCATGCATTTAACTTCATACAGGTATATAGTAAGGAATGAAATAATAAAAAAATGAATTTTGAGCCAGGCTTGTCAGCATATTCTAATAATTTGTCAGATTAACATAAGTGAAAGGCAACCAACACACATTAGCAACTATGCATTACTACTGGAGCTGATCAGAAATACTTTGGTGGAACCTTTTTCTGCTGGAGCAGGCACTGCTGTAGAAAACTGAAATACTTCACAAAACTGCTGATTTTGCCAAAATTTTGTTTCAGAGAGAAAATGAAAAAAGTTTCAACAAATAACTGTTTAGAATTTTTACTTATATGTATTATAAAATACCCAAAATAGCAAAAGAACACTCTTTGATCATTTTCAAACAAAATTTCTTTCTGAATTTTCTTTCAAAGGATTTCAAAATTTTGCGGTTCCATTCCTGATCAAAAACAAATTCTGAAATCAACATGGAATTTCCAGTCTCTTCATGGCTGAACAAATAAGTGCCCAACAAATAAGGCATCAAATTCAGACACCTGAATTTAGAATACAGATAGAGAGGACCTGACCTACGGTCCACTGAAGTCAGTGAAGAGAGGGCTTATACATATACAATCATATTTCAAAGAGCACTATTCCACACCCATTAATGAATGACCATTTAAATGTCTATAAAGCAAAAGAAAAGAAGGCAAGTTGCATTTGCTGGCAATAGTGAAGAAGAGTTACAGAAAAAAAAAATCTGTAAAATTAGTTAGGCAGCATAAATCAGGTCACTACAGATCTGAGAAGTATAAACCAACGGGGAATATAGGTATGTTCTTGTCTTCAGAACTAGTTTCAGCTGCTCATGCTATGAAATTTAGCAATTTTTAAAGAATCCTCATTTTCTCTTAAAAAATCCTAATTTTCTTTCATTAAAAGTGATAATAAATTACACACACAATTCATCTCAAATTCTACTTTTTTTTGGTAAGATCAAATTTACTTCTAATTAATTTTAGATAAATCAAGCTCTTTCTGAAAATGAAATACAGTAAGGTTTCCTAAGGTGAACTGAATGAAGACACTTTAGAAATGTCAGCAAATGTTTTCCACTCAAAGAATTCCTTTTCTATCCCCTTGTTTGTTCATTTATAATCCAAGAGATTTAACACATGAATTATCTTACTGTCCATAGGAAACATCTGACAGATTGTTAAACTAAAACTTGCATGTGCTGTGGTTTCCTTTCCAGGCTGCCAGAAAAAGTTTAATAAGGAGTGAATCATTCCCCCCACCCTGTTGCCTAGATTATACAGTACAGTACAAAGCAAATTCACCTCATAAAAGGTCATACGCACAAAAACATCACATAGCTCTTCACGATAAATACACATATTAAAGCATGATCAGTCAAGAAGAAAAGCTGATGACTCAGCGTTTTGCCTTCTGGCTTTTCAAATGGTGAACAAGTAAAAGCTCATGGTTCACAAGAATCCAGTTAATACTGTATTGGCACTTTTACAATATAACTATTTCATTTATAGAGCAAACCAGAGCACCTGGGTGCCATACAGTAACTTTTTAAAATCATTTTTCAATGAAGAAGAAATTGAGTTGATTGTCTTGACTTTGTAATAAAAGGTATACTTACAAACTGCCCATTTATATGAGAAATAAATATATAGTTCCTATCTCTGTGTGTAAGAAACAACAAAATAATCTCCTGCCATACTAGATACTCAGGGCTTTTGGGGGCCGGTACGCACGGGTGGGGAAGGGGCCTGGGGGGATTGGGGAGCTAGCAGGGATGGGCTCAGGGAGTTGTGGAGCTGGCAGGGCCTGGGAAGGCTGCTGGGGGCCAGGGTGGGGATGGGGGTTGGAAAATTGAATGTGGCCCCTCGCCCAGAAAGGTTCTATGATTCTATGACACCCCTGGAGGCCAGGATCATCAGGGGAAAGGAGTGGGTCTCCTTTGCCCTGCTGACAACTCCTCCCCCCTCCAATGTACTGACACCTTCTTTCTTTAGAAAAAAAGCACTGTAGATATTAGGACTTACATACAGCCTCATGCCTTAAATCACAAGGTACAAAAAAGGCAGAAGATCCCTTTTCAATTTATAAATTGATGGACAGATCCAAGGGAAACATCCAAATGCTCAGGTGTAACCGTGCCTCCTTAGACTTCTTATAGCACTTATTTTTAAAATGTCATACTGGAAATATAAAGAGATGTTATAAAATTATTTTAGGAAAAGACTAAATTTTAGACTATGTGTATATATGATAGGTTGCCTGGCATTTCTCTTTATGAGAGACTGCTTTCATTTGCTTATAATTTTTCCAAACTTGTTTTTCAGCTGAAATTTTCCATACTAGATTTCTGCCTCAGTCAGATTTTCTCCTGTGGTGGGGGGAGGAAGAGCGGGGGAGGAGGCAAGAAAAGCAGAGAGTAGGTGGAATTTTCAGCAAACGATTGGGCTATTTCGGAGGAAGTGAATAGGGAAAGATGAACCGTTTGCCCATGGAAGAATATCCTAGAGACCTTTTCATTGAGCAGCTTTAAAACTGTCATGCTTTGAAGCAGGGACTTGAAATTTGGCAAGGGATTGCCTCTCCATCAGGAATGGGTCTTGAAAATGTGCCCAAATTTGGCCAAGTTATAGGTCTTTGAAGATTGCAGTTCACCTGTTCGATATTTAGCAGCTAAGTTCTTCAAAGACTCTGTCTGCACTGGACATGCTCCAGCCTAGAGCTGAACAGGACTTGCTCTGCAATTACAGTGCCCTGGTGCCATGAAAATTCTGGGTCAGGGTCCAGGCACCTGAATGAACCAATGTCTCTCCTATGTTCTCAGTAACACTCCCTGGAGTCTGGAAGAAGCAGCTGCCTGATTCAAATAGGGTGGTGGGTAGGAATGAGGGGTGGAGACTGGGACAAGAAGTTTGGTGAGGATGACTGAGAACAACATGCCAATATTATATATGCATGCACATGCACGACAGGAAAGCCTTGTACTGTCTAGAGGTGCTATGCACCTTGGTTTTCCCAGGACTGTCATTTTTTAGGAAGCTGATCCAGGAAATCTCCAAGTCTTCCTAGGACATTTAAAGTCCTGGGTTCTGTCAGCCACACCCCTCATGGCTCCTCCAGCCCCAGTAGCTGTAGCAAGGTGAGCAGACAGCACCTATTCAGAGGTTTGGAAGCTGAAGGGAAGGCCAGCTTGAGAATGAGCAGGACAGGGACAGCGCCATACAGGTACTGGCAGCACAGGACACTGCTGGACAGAAGCAGGGTGGGTCTGACCAGCATTGCATCCTGCTTGGCAAGCTCAGTGCCTGGGGAAGCCCCATATACAGCTGGTGCCTCTACCAGGAGTGAGATGGGGACGGGGGAAGACTGCCCTGGGGGGAGGAATACCTAGGGATATATGGGGTGGGAGGCAGGCAGATGTCCTGATTTTTGTATCTGAGAGGTGGCAATCCTAGTAGCGCCACCTCCAGGTAACATGGTCTGATATGTTCCATTATAAAAATGCATTTTCAGTTGCTCATAACTTTGTCAAACCAACCCCTGGAGCTCAGATTTCTTATGTTAGATGTTTGCCTCAGGCTGAATTTTTTTCCCCCAACGAGTTTAAGCTCAAATGCTTCAGCAGTTTCTGAAAACAAGATTAGGGGGAAGTGTTCCCCCAACCCCCAGTTGAAAAAAAAATCTTGCAAATGTGTGCAATGCTGCCTGGATTAGTGGTAACCATTTATAATATTAGTTAATAAAAATAAGACAAAATTGCAATGATTCCTACAAGATATGCTGTGCCAAGTACCAGTAAAAAAGTTATCATTTGCTAAAAATGGCAATATTGTTTGTGTGTACGTACTGTCTTTGTAATGTAAGTTATAGAGATGTGTGATGTATCTCTAACCAAACACTTGGGCTGTGCTACTGTGTTACAAGCCCCAGGCAGATTAGTGTCAGCATTGATGACGCATGGAGGGTCACTACCTAAAAATGAACCTGGGGACAGAAGCCAGGACTGTACCTATGAGTCATCAGGAAATGTTGTAGGGACGTGCCTGTGGTCAAGTGCTCCCTGCCCACGTGCTATGAACTTTGATTGAAACAAGCCACATAGCATACCAGAGAGTATAAAAGCAGCTTCACCGTAGCCATCTTGTCTTTATACCTGCTTCCTATCACTGGATTGACTCATCTACAACAGAAGCTGTGAAACAAAGGACTGAAACCCATCCAAGTATTGAATGTGCACCAAAGGAACAGTACAAGCCTGCAAAGTTGCAAACTCCACAATTCATCTGAGAATCTGCTATATATGGAATTAAAGTCACTTGTATGTATCTGATTACTGTGACCATTTAACCACTCTCCTTATTTGTTCCTTTCCTTTTATAATAAACCTTTAGCTTTAGTTACTAAGGACAGGCTGTCAGCATGGTATTTTGGGTAACACCCAAACTTATGTTGATCTGGCAATGTAGCTGACACTTCAGGGATCCAAGGAACATTTTTGGTAAACAGAATATAGGTTGTGGTGGGGCGGGGTGGGGGTGGTGGGGTGGGTGGTGTCTGTGTGTATTTGTAGCTTCTTACAAACCAGTGTGGAAAATCAGGAGCACTGTGTGACTGGTCAGGGAATCTAACTTCAGTGTTACCCACCAATTCCGGGAGAATCTGCTCTCTTTTTGCAGCCTGCCCTGACCTAGGCATTTTCAAGTGACCTGCCCTAGGCACAGACGGGTCGCACCACTTATTTGTAGTATCCTACTGCTTTGTAGCAAGGGCTTGAAATTTAGCTAAGGAATAAGGAATGTGCTTTCGTCATCCCTGTGAAAAAACTGCACAAATTTAGCCAAGCCTCCAAAAAATCTGGGTACCCACATGCTTGTTAGAGTTTATCAGCTAACGTCTCACAAAAATCCATCTGTCCTGGGCCTGCTCTTTCAGGACTTTACACTGCAGCACATCACAACGGAATACAGGAGAGTGGAAAGCCATGCTGGAGAACTGAATTCTATACTTGTCTCTGCCAGAGAGTATCTATGTAATGATGGGTAAGTCATATAAAGCAAACTTTTCACAAGTCACTAGTCCCTCACCATTTGAGTACCCACTGAGATACCACTGGGATCAGAGATGCAGAACATCTCAGCAGCAAAACTGCAACTCAACTCAATAGGAACTGTGCGTTGAACAGATAAAGAGCCATTAAAATATTGTGAAAAATCAAGTCTTTGGGGTCTCAAATCGGGCACCCAAAATTAGCAGAAATTTGACAATTTTGGCCAACTCTTTACCTCAGCTTTAAAATGAGGATATCACCGTTAATCTTATGGGGTAAAGAAATTAATTAAGGTTTGTGAAACACGCTATGGTGAGAGCAGCACAGAAATGTCCATGAAGATGATAACTGTGTAGTGCAATTGATGGAGCATTTGCTTTCTCTCTTTCTCCCTCTCCCTCTCTCACACACCCGCACACAAACACACACTTTTTCCCATTTGAAAATACTTTTTCAAAGTTAAGTAACAATTGAGTTTAAGTTCCTATAAGTTCTTTGAGACAATGCAATAAGTGATTTTGCAGAAATGGTGCATGCATCAGCCAGTCAGTAGCCACAATGGTAATTTATGAGAGTTCAAAGACCCCTACTGCTGCTGCTTCTGTTCTCTTGGAAATGTGAATCACTACCACAAGAGAGTAAGTGCTTTAAAATAATACCAATTATGATGATGCCTGGGTAGTCTGAATTGCTCCAATATGCATTACCTGGCACTGTGTTGGCAATCTGTGTTCTTTAGTCCAAAGAATTTGACGCCAGTCTCCTACATCACTACAGGAATAAGATGCTAGATGAAATGCCCAGGAATTAAAGAAGTTAAGTCTACTTGTTAAGTCTACATTTAACACTTTTCCTCCATTTCCACTGAAAGTGGACTTTACTAATTCTCAAGATTGCAAGTCCAATACATATGTATTTTAGAAAAAAAAAGTTCAAGTAACAAAAAAAATTAATAAGAGTAGGCTGGCATGTTCTGCTTTATTGTATCATTAGTTATACATATTATATACATAACTACCTACAGATTAAACAGACAAGACGACCTGTGGCACTTTTAAAGACTAACAAATTTATTTATTTGTTAGTCTTTAAAAGTGGCACAGGACTTCTTCTTTGTTTTGCTGAACTAGACTAACATGGCCACCCCATTGGAACTTACCTACAGATAGTAATTACAAAATCATACATTTTAGTGGCTGGTTGAGTTCTGACTAACTTCAATATTCACAGCCTATACTGTTTTAGTGCCTCCATTAATTAGACAAGCACAGTCTCCATTGATTGCAAGAGAGTTATGGCAGGCCTGGTACATGTAGTCTTGATCTAATGTGTGTGTTTCATTGACTTCAGTGGACTTCATACCAGCCCTCATTATTGTACAAGTTTGTCTACAGTAGTTATTTCTTCAAACCATAATAACCAGAACCTATTCTATTTCATAGATGTACGTGTATTTCCCATTAATGGTTACGGGACTGACATGCTGTGATTGGAGAACTGAACATTCTGAAAGTTTGAAAAACAGTAGGGAGTTCCTTCACCAAATTCCAGTCTTTACTACATAAAATTCCAGCTGCTTACCCTCTCACCAACACCTACAGCTTTGTTCCCAACTCCTCCTACTCTCTAACCATTCCTCTGCCCCAGCTGTTCCTTTTTGTCTTCAACCAATTCCAATTTCAATCCATGCCCTCTTTACCTACACATCAAAGTTAGCGAGGTTCAGCATCATATGGTTTGTAAAACCAGGAGCTAATAACTGCTAGTTGGAAAGAAGCTGGCACACATCCTCCATTCTGTGCCCCAAACTAATCTATCTCAAAGTATTGCTAACCTGCATCTAAACACTCACAAATCATCTGCAGTGGATCAAGCCATAATCTTTACGTGGTCTGCCCCTTATGCATTGTATTCTTATTCTTAGAATGCAAGAGAATGAGGGGTTGGCTGTGTGAAGGACAGGTCTCATCTAGTAAATGGTCACAAATTAAAGTTTCAATCCATTTTGTGTGGGCCTGTTATGAGGATATTTAAGCCATTTCCTTGCTAGACAGAATTATCTAGAATTTGTCCCCCCACATATCAAATTATGTACAGTATATGCCATTTTATTCCTATTTCATCATTTATACAAAGTTCTTGGAAAGAATCAAGCCGCCTACATACAATAATGGTGAAAAACCCTATACAAAAGATGCTTTCTATTCCAATTCCTAGGGCTCACGGTAGAAAAAAATAGCGATAAGCAGCTCACTAAAAAGTGGTGGTTGCACCCAATTCTTTTCTTTTTAAATGTCTATTAAATTTGTTGTGGCTCCCCAATTTAATCAGTTTGCAGCTGAGAAAAGTGGGAATGAGACAGCTATATAACTTTAGTGAACTGTATTCCTTTTTATTCTTTGCTTTTAGTAAACTTATGCCAAATTCACTAGTAGTTCTTGGGACTTAATATTTAGAGCATTTAACAGGCACTGTTTGGAGCAATTTATGCTTTGCTTGCAGATTGTGATCTGAGTTAGTTCAAAACCCTCAGGAAAATGATCTTGGTATCATTTTAAAGAGTTCAAAGAGATTTGTTCAATGTGCAGTGGAGACTAAAAAAAGTACAATTTTAGGTTGTACTAACATGGGGAATAAATTATGTAAGTGTGATTATGCCATTATAGTAATCGATGGTACTTTTCACCTTAAATATTGTATTCAGTTTTGTTCACATCTTAACAAGCAGAGAAACTAGATGAAGAACAACAAAGTGATTCCTAATGTGTTGAAATTAAGGACTAGGACCATTTTCGTTGGAAAGAGGAGTTATCACCTCAATACACGATTGAATAGGAGAAAGCAGAACTGGCACCAACATTTACACTTCCCACATTACAAGAACAAGGAAGTATATGATTTAATTAAAGACAACACATTTAAAAAGGAAAATGCATATTTACACCATATATAATTTTAAACATTCAATAAACTAGAGCAAAATTTATGTAGCAAGAGCAAATAAGGAATGATTCATCCACTTAACCAAGTACAAATTCCTTTTGTTTAGTACTTAGTTACATTAGTTTTCCAGCCACAAAATACTTTTTGCATCTTTAGTTTTTGATAAGCACAGACTTTGTCAGAAGTGGACACTGAATAGTTGAAGGAGTAACATCTGCTACAAACCTCTTCTTATTTTAAGGGACTGATTCCTAATAGGCTCAGCTAATTTAAAAAAGCTTACAATGTAGATACAAGTAAAAACATTTACTGATATGAGACACTGAGTGTTGTTCCCTTATTAAAAGCAAATTTTGTAACTCATTCAATTTTCCTATTAAAATCATGCTATTCTCTTTCAAATAAAACAAATACCACAGCAGCCTATGGAGCATGTGAAACTACGGATTAAGCCACTTTAAACAACAAAAAGAAGTTTCTCACTTTTAGTGCTGAGCAAGTGAATCCCGGTCCCAGACTTTTTAGAAAAGCCTGAAACAGAGATCTAGGTGATACAGAATACAGTTTGATGTTTCCCAGGTGGATTTTTTGTTTTGTTTTATGTACTACCCGATGTTCATTTTCATAATGAAAGACAAAATGTAAAAGGACAAAAAAAATTTGATCAAGTTTTGTTTCTATTTCATTCCTATGTTCTTGTTTGTACACGGTACTAATTGAAGAGATTTAGAGCATCAGGCAGCTGGATCAATCTGTACACATAAAGAGTTCTTTCTGTCCTAAAAGAGACAATCTTCAGAAGAGACAGTCATTTCTAAATATCTAGTAGAGTGACCAGTTTTCCTGATTTTATAGGAACAGTCCCAATATTTGGGACTTTGTTTTATATAGGTACCTATAGTCCCCCACTCCCTGTCTTGATTTTTCACTCTTGCTATGTGTTCATCCTACATTCCAGTGATGCTTGTGAATAGTGCATCATTTAGGGTTTAGTGACAGGTGACTAAATTCTGCCATCCTTCCTTGGGGAAATGTACTCTCCATTAGGAGTATGAGACAGAACAACTACTTGATCCAACTTTCATTGCAGACAATGGAATGATAATCACTGACTTTATCTGGAGCTGAATTGGGCCCTATGGTTTTCACCATTACATCAACTAGTTATTAGCAATAAAGAAGATTTATTAGACATAAGTAATTACACCATTATTTGTCACTGGATTTAAGGCAAAAACTTTACGGCCTCCTTTATTGTATTGTTTAACAATGCTTTTGGGTACACAAGACATGCTTAATAATATATTCAGAGTAATTAACCGACGGAAAGTAATAACCGATTCATAGCAATAATCTAAATCATTGCATTCATTTGAATAAGACTGAGCGAAGCGAGTAATCCCTTGCAATCAACAGCCATTGTAATCAAAGAGTCATTTCATTAATTTTAAAGGTCATTAACCTTTAACCAACAGCATGCACTTCCAATCATCCCAGAGAGGTAAAATTATAGGAAATGTAACTTCTCCTTTATAGACAATGAGATAACTATATGCAGAGTTTTAAATCTGAATACATGAAAGGACTTGTCAGTGCAGTCCAACAGAATGTAGATACTTGATAAATACTGTATTTTTTAAAAAGTGTCTACTGCTATGACCACAGCAAACGACAAGCAGCCGTTTGTCTTCAAGTACTGGAAATATTGCTATACACTTTGCAGGGTCTCATGTAAGTACACTATGCACCAGATATGTGCGCACACAATATTTTTCCAATCCTAACAGCATGAGAAAAAGTAGCATTTCCCAAATCTAACAATTCACTCCTCTTTTAGAGAGGTACAAAAAAGAGCCCTAATTAGAGCTGGTCTAAAAATGTCCATTAGTCCCCTGTGCCACCTACCGACACCCAGAAAACGCACCATGATCTCTACCTTCTGAAGAGCAATGGGGGGGGGGGTCATAGGTGACAGTCCAAGCTGGCACTCCTATAAGGCACAGCCATGGCATTTTCAAATAGAAATCTTTGGTTTTCAGCCCAAAGCTCTTGGTTTGGTTTATGGGTGTTTGGTTTCTCCACAAGTTGACATTTTCTGCCAAAAAGCAGTTACTTCTCAAAAGATTCTCTTTAGTTGAAACCCTAGCTTTCCATTGAAAAAAATAATTTCACTGTAGAACTTTTAGCCAGCCATAACCCTAATCTCTTTATATATTATATTTCGTAGTCTAGAATGGTTACTAGGCGAACTTGGAGTAAACCCCACCTACTCTCCTTCTCTTGACACTTGAAAGCTCCTTTTTTATGGGCTTTAACTGCTCTTCTAACTCATATTAAATTGGATATAAAGAACATCATTACATTGTCATTACCCTTCTTCAAAATACTGGCACATGTTTAAGCACTCATTTCACAGGCATATATGCACAGTATGGGGGATCCTTGAATTCAAACCCAGTTTTGTCAAATATCTGTTTCAACAAACTTGTCACCTTCAGATGGCCGCCGCCTTTTCTACACCAGCATAGTCACAGAGGGACAACACACTCTAAGAAGTGAGTTGCACTATCCAGAGAGGGCTTCTGGATGGGACATAAGTTGTTAAGAAGGTTAGTATGGATTTTATATTTCCCTATACTAGATGGGGTGAATCTAGCCCTAGGCACACACTAGTTCTGAGCTAATCATCGTTAAAGAAGGGCTACTTTGTTTGCACTTTGAGTATCTGAAAGTTGCAAAAAATAGTTTCTAAAAAAATTCCAACCAGTAATTTCCCACCCCAATTTTCACCTCTGCTGATGTGACTAGCTAACTTTACTGTACTAGCATGTTTCTGCTGAAGATGTATGTTTGTCGGATGCCTTAGATGGTAAACTCCTCAGGGCAGGGACCACCTCTGTACTATATTTCTGGATAGTGCCTAGCATGGGAGGGCTGGAGTCTCTAGCCACTACTGTATTTCAAATAATAAATAGCAACAGTGAGACCTTATTTACTTAGTTTTTAAATCTCACTAGTAAGGCACCTGAAAGTCTTCAGGCATTGCGTTGGACACAGAGCATCTCATCCTAATAATGAAATTGTGCCCATCAGGGGAAAGAAGTATTTCTAGGTTAACTAAACTGCTGCATCAGACCAAGGGGGTTCGACCATTACTCAGTAGTCTGCCATTTGACACCAGAAGATACATCCACATTTAATCCATACTGGAAAGGATTCACTTAGGACACTTTTTATACAAAATGTAAAGCCAACCATAGGGGCTACTTTTAGGGACAAAACTCTGCTGCTGGAACCACAAAAACCTCTCAGTGAAGATAATGAGAGCCCTACATATAGGTTAAATGATAGAATTCAGACCTTAGGGTTGGATATTGCCCTCAGTCTTCATGCATGCATCACTGTGCTATACGTGACTTCTACACATGCACTGATGGTGTGTTTCTCTCTCCCGGCTACACAGCCTTAGGGAAAAACTGCTAAGAGGAACCAGCTACAAATGACAGCCAGGAAAAGCAGCTGCCAAAGCAGTTACCTTTGGATATTCAAATGACTTTCCACAGTTTTGACAGGACTTTCCCTGCCCTGTGCTGATTGTGCCAACACTCCTTCCCCAACCCCTCCATCTTTTCATCTTATCCTCACTCCACTCTGACTCTCTTCTCTCCTTCCCTATCCTCCTCAATCATCCTATATTTCTGTTGTCTAGTTAGATTGTAAGCTCATTGAGGTAGGGACAAACCAGTACCCTGTTTGGTCAGTTCCTAACACAATGGAGATTTGATCTAGGTTTGTCCTTAGGCAATACCAAAATGAACATAATTAATAATCATCCAAGGGCATGTTTAACTTGGTTACTTATTATACCCAATGAAAAAACAAACAAACAAACTATATAAAAGCCAGTTTAGTAGGTAGGCTCCCTTTACACATTGAGGAAACTAATATTACTAAAGCTCAGGTACATGTCATACTGAATGCTTAACTAGAATAGCAATCTTGCACATGTTCCTTTTAACATTAAATTTAAATTACAAATATCTTCATTGACTAACCGGTGAAGATTAGTTTTTGTACATCACATTTCCACTATATAGAAGGCTTGCCTACATCAATAACTTTATAAACATGTCCTTACTCAGACAACATTCGGATTAGCTTCATTAATATTTGCCTGTGTAAGAACTGTTGGTTTTTTTTAAAGTAGAAGAAGAAGGCACTCCTAATTTGGACAATTAAAAGCTAACCAATGCAGTGACAGATCAAAAGTGCCAAACTATTCAAAGTGCAAGCTAAGCTACTCTTAAACATTCATAATTATTTTCATTATACCTGTTGTCGAATTTCTTCTTCCATTTTTACTGGGGACCCCAGTTCTGCAACCTGTTTAACACCTTCGCTAGCATATCCTCCATATTCCCAGAGGACATAGTTCTTGGAGTGAGAACCACCAATGATTGCCGACCAATGATTAGCTCGTCCTTCAAATAACAGTAAAAAAAAAAAAAAAAAAGAGAAAGAGAGAGAGAGAATTGGTTAAAGTGTATACACACACTGGCCTTCAGACTGCCAAGACTCCTGATACTGCAAAAAGGTGAAGACAGGCCCTGCCACCACTCCCTGGGCCAAAGCATATTTTTCTCTCGCCTATTATAATGAAATTCTGCTTAAAAGGCCCAGTCTGCCAAGAGCTGAGCATTTCTGAAGAGGCTTGTTGAATGTTTTCAATTCCCATAAAACCTAGAGTCTGTATCTCTTTAGTGAGAGGAAAAGAAAAGAAACCTATTTTACTATAGCAGAATACTTGACAACATCTAAATATTTAAATGTATTTAACAGTAAAATACAGAAGTGGAGAAGCAATGCTCTAGCTGAGTAGGTGCACCCCACTCTCCTCATGCTGCCCAATTGGTATGAACCTTTAACATTTCCACTTGGTTTGCCATGTGGGTAAATGGAGGTGCACCTGTATGCAGCTCTGTAATAAAACAAAACAAAAATATTCTCCTTCAGTACAGCTTCTTTAGACATTACAATGGGGAGCCATTTCAAGCTGCTCTCTTATGGCCCACCATGGCCCTGAAGTGTGCTCCCCTCAGCTACCTCTCCTGGCTCTTGCGAGAACTCGCTTTCAGGCCAGAAAATAAGATTCCCTGCTTTGTAGGGTGTATTTGTTATGTTTCTTACAACAAGAGAATCTTTCCCTTCACTTCTCATGTCCAATACTTGTTCCCCTGAATTCAGAGATACCTCAGCCTTCCTTCTGTGACTGTGTGATACCTTGGACAGTTTTTCCCTCTTTGGGTCCAGAGCTCCAAAGCATTACTTCTGGGCTGCAGTAATAATGCATGCAGACTTTTCTCCTGGAGTCAGGAGTCCCACAGGCAGCCTTCTGGGGTCTAAATGACTAATTAAGGCCAGCTGCATCACTCAGCTTTAAACCAGGGGCTTCTCCTTCCCCTCTGCAAGGGTTGAAAATGTTATCAAGCAGGCAAATAGTGTTAGTTAGTCCCCTCCCCCTTTGCCTCTCAGAAAGCTTCTCTAATCTCCAGGCATCCAGTGGCTATGCTCATTTCCCCCAGCTGGACGCATTACCCCTTTCAGTTATACACTGACTGAAAGCTTCAGTTCCCCTCTTACTTTTTACTTTGGAACATCCATGTAAAATATTTATGAGAATGATACTTGGAAAAATCTTGTCTTAAGTGACCACACAAGGGACTTAACAAGAAATATTTACATAACAGTGATGGTTTTCTCAGAAAGGTAGATCAGATTTGTTCTCAGGTTAGTGCCTTGTGACAGGAGATTGCAAGCTAAGTGTGGGTTCTTGCATGTGGTTCTTTGTATTATTGCTACTTGCACATCCTCTGTTTTCATCTGTCATGGGAAAACTGCTTAAGGAGCTGCAGTCCTTCCCCCCGACCCCTCCATCATATGCAACGTCTGCAATCCACCCCCCCCCCTCCATTTTACCCAAACACAAAATCTGATAGCTTTCTGCAACCACCTCTGCTGTTTTTCTACAGAAGAAACCTGCCTCTCTTGTGAGAAACAAAAAGGGAGTCTTGTGGCACTTTAAAGACTAACAAATTTATAAAATAAATTTGCTAGTCTTTAAAGTGCCACGAGACTCCTTTTTTGTTTCACTGACTTAGACTAACCCGGCTACCCCTTTGGAACTTTTCCCTTACTCTTGTCCTCCATCTTCCTTCCATTCTACCTCTTTTCAGTACTCCACAATAGCCTATCCACCATAAGGAACTTTTCTTCTGCTGTGTATAAGGTAAGGCTGTGTGGCTGGAAGGGCCCTAATACTGACTATGCTGAGATCCTGCTTACTCCTTTGATCCCAAGTACCTTCTGCTGCGCAGCTCCAAGGCAAGCGCTCACTGGCAGAAAACAGCAGTTACTTCTTGCAGAGGCTGAGAAGAGGGGACACTATTGCTTCTGTGCCTGCTGTCCAGATCTGTGTCCCAGGCACAGTGCTTCATGATCTTTTTGCCTCCCATGTGACAGGTCAACAGGCTCTAATTATATACATTTGGAGCATCTAGCACTGATTACTAAGCTAAAGAATTTCTTTTATCCATATAAATGTAGCCTTTGCCTCTACCTATGCTTGGCTTGTATGCATATATCTTATCTCATACAGGTATATCTTTCTTTATAAGTTTAAGATATCCTGGTTTTATAGGAGTATATTTAGTATAAGTAGAATGCAAGGGACCTACAGGTCTTGTAAAAATTACAAGATGAGTCTGTATGCAATAGTAGGAGTAGCTGTGAAGTTAAAAATATCAGGGTGGGCCTTGTTTCACTTTGATAAAACAATTTCAGATCCTAATATATATATATGTCATAGGAGAATAACAACTTTAGGTGAGATTTTTGACATTTTCATAGAACACTGCAAAGCCCACAAAATTCATAAAGAGGAAAAGTGATATGGAATATTCTAGAAGGGAAAATATGTCAATTGTACGCATGAACCCCTTAACCAATGATCTAAAGGTACCCCAACAATTTCTAGGGTGAGGACCCATATTTGGGTAAGGAAGAATGAAATCATCTTGTTTATTTTTAGAGGCATATAAAGGTATAGAGTTTGTTATGTGTGAGGAAGAAGGATTTAAGGCCCTAGAATTTGGTGAGCAGTGAAGCTTCCAATCTTCCACTCTTAATTCAACTTTCTCGAGGAAGAATCTTCACAGACCTACCAGCTTGTCTTCATTTCGTTATTTTATTTTAGTCAAGTTTATTGAGGTTACTAGAGCCTACACTCCACATTTCAACATCCTTACTCTGGGGGAGTGTAAGTATTTTATAGAATGTATAGCTTGTTTTATAGAATGTATAGCTTGTTATAGCTTGTCATCAATTGCATAAGACTTCCTAAATATATTGGTTATTTTATTGTACATTTACCAATTAATACTTTCATCAATTTTATGCTTTTGGCAATAAAGAATTGTTATAAAATACCTTTAAGAATCCTTGTAACCCTGATCGTTCCTTGGTGTAAGTTCATGGTTTAATCTTGGTTTAGTCTGTGGTCAGATTCAAACTAGAATCCACATTCTTAACAACTTAATAAATCTTCATATTAATTATCCAAATTCCAAAGAAACCCCAGAATTGGGCTACATAAAGAATAACAATGAACGAACACAAGAATCAAATCTTCACTGTTAGGAGCCTAGGACCATTTATAAATATGCGTATTGTAACGAGATACCTAATTTACAGATGTAGTTACTAAAATCTTCAAGCACAAATGAGGAATTAGTGAGTGTACACTGCCATTTCATTACCTAATTACTTATTTGAACCAAAAGCTAAAGTGATTGCAAATTCAAATTAAA
Source organism: Pelusios castaneus (assembly GCA_007922175.1). Lineage (NCBI taxonomy): Eukaryota > Metazoa > Chordata > Testudines > Pelomedusidae > Pelusios > Pelusios castaneus. The sequence goes on along the minus strand of ML685785.1, from coordinate 29,771,923 downwards.
CAAGCAATGACACATGCATTTTTTACACATGGCCTCAGCCTCAAAACTTTGAAAACCTTACCTGAGAGCTATTTCTATGGAGCTTCATAGGCCTTGAGTTCAAAGCATTATCTTTCAACATTCATCTAATCACATGCGTGCACAGGAATGAATGTGTAAATATATATGTATACTCACATTTATGAAATATCTAGGGGTGTAAGAAGATAGCTGCTTACAAAGTACCCCTACCTGACCAATAGCACCTCTGCAAGCCCTCCATTTTTCCTTTCTTTGGGGCCCTTTGAGAACTTTAATAATGAAATCACTGGTCAAGGATATGTAGATAGGGAATATAAACCCTTTGAAATGATGGAGTAGATTTTTAAAAGTGCTGGAGACATAGAAGGAGCTAGAAAGCTAAAAGGAGGAGATCTATTAATTGAATGGAAACACAAGGATCAAGTGGGGAAACTATTAGAGGTTAAAACGTTAGGAAAACTGAAAGTAAGCTGCCAACAGGCTAAGTATCTGATGGAGACAAGAGGTGTTAATAAATGGGGCGCTAATGGAAATGACTGAGGAAGTCATAGGGGGTGATAAGCCACTCAGTCTGAGAGACGAGGTGAAAAAACCCATCATCTGCTCTGCTAGTTGTATTTCAGGGAGAAACCTTTCCAGATAGGGTAAAAATAGATACCACATTTTTTAAATGAAACCATACATTTCATCCCTGGTGAAGTGCTACTGATATCAAATGTTTGGACATATTGCATCTAATTTCCCTTTACTTCTATTTGCCACAAATGTGCATGGGGGCACTACTATGACAATTGTATGGAAGGGACAGAATTACAGCATAGCAACTGTGCACAGTGCAGAATACAGAACTTGTACAGCAGCAAAGCAAGCGAGAGAGGTATAAAAAACAAAAGTTACAGATAGCATAGGACAGTGGTTCCTAACCCTTTTGGCTCGAGGGCCAGAGAGATCATTTTTATGATCCTGAAGAGCCACCAGTCTTCACCAGCAGACCATCCCCCTCACCCTTCCCCCCTCCCCCCCACCTCTCCTGCAGCCAAACTGAAGGAGTTCAGCAAGGAGGCTGTCTCCCTCCTCACTAATCTCCCATTACCCTGGCCGCAGCAGGGAAATTGCACAGCATCCTGTAGCCTACATCAGTGGTCTCCAACCTTTCACCAGCAGATGGCGCAATGCTCATCGGTTTCAATGGCAACTACCCTTCAGAAGTAGATCGTGATCTACTGGTTGGAGATCACCGCTCTACACCCCTCCACCTGGGTCCCTGGGAAGCAGCTCCCTTCTGCAGTCAGCAGGTTAGGAGCCACAAGCCGCTTAGAAAGCTCCCTTGGGCCACTTTTGGCCCCCCGTGTCACAGGTTGGGAACCACTGGTATAGCATGTGTGCAAACTAGTAGGAGGCATCTAAGATCAAAAGGGAAGAAGAAAGGAAATTCAAGGAAGAGAAAGAGATAAACACAGTAGAATAAACCAATGAATATGATGAGTGATACAGGAGAAAATAGAAGAAGATGTGTAGACAAAGGGAGGTTTATAGCTTTTATGACAAAGTAATAAACTGTACATCACAGACAGGGGAAAAAAGAAAATGAAAATTATAGTTAAAGCAGCAGAAAAGTACCCATGTGTTAGCAATTTATCAGTAGAGTGACTCCATGCTTTTTTAAGTGAAGGAAATACTAAAGGATAAATAGAATGGAACCAGGTATTTTTTTCTGCCGGTATGCACCAGTACTGTGAACTGGTACCATTTTTTCCCTGGCTGGCCCCACTGCCCAGCTGAAGGCTGGGGTCAGCAGGGGAAAGGAATGAGTTTTCTTTCCCCTGCTGACCCTGGCCCCCCAGCTGGGCAGCAGGGGCCAGGAGCGCAGTCTGCAAGCCTGGGAGCTGCGGCCAGGCTGGAGCTTTTTCAGATCTCCTGCTCTAAGTATGGTCAGACAGAGCATGTTCAGGATGAGAGCAGCCTGACCAGGGAGTGACTCTGGCCCAGTGGCCACCCCTGCTACTCCGACCAGGTAAGGGAGGAGGGGACCAGGAGGGTCAGGGAACCAGTGGGGGAGCAGAGGTGGTGGGGAGAGAGAAGCGGGAAAGGGGGTTGGAGAACCGGTGGGGACAGGGAGGCCAAGAAGAGCAGAGAACCAGCGGGAGGGGACAGGGGAGGCAAGAGGAGCAGGGAAGGAGCCCGGGGGGGTGAGAGGAGTGAGGAATCGGTGGGCGGGTGGGAAGAGGCCAGGGGGGTGAGAGGAGTGGAGAAGCAGCCTGCAGAGGCAAGAGGAAGGGGGAACTGATGGGTGGGCAGAGAAGGGGTAGCGGGAAAGAGGAGCAGGGAGCCGGTAGGCAGGTGGGAAGGGAAGGGGGGGCCAGCAGAAGGGCCTGGGGAGAGGGGGGCAAAAGGAGCAGGGAATCAGTGGGGGGTTGGGAAGGACCGGGGGGGGGTAAGAGGAGCAGGAAAGGGATGGAGGGAGCCAAGAGGTGCAGGGAAGGGGCCCATAGAGTGGTGGGGAGGAAAGGCGGGGTCTGGGGAGGCCACTGGGGGCCAGCAGTGGTGGAGGGTCCTGACAACCCCCCCCCACCACCACCACCACCACTCCTGCTGGCATACCGGCACTTTTTTTTTTTTTTTATAGAAAAAGCACTGAATGGAACTATTTATTGTTGTAATGCACCTAGCCTAATCACACATGGACCGAACTAAAGATAAATATCCCTGATGAGGCTAATAAACCTGACATTATTTGCATACCAGAAGCACGGTAAACAGAAAAACTAGATTTCAGAATCCCAGGATATGACATCTATAGGCAAATTGGAGAAATATAAGGTAAGGAAGGGAGGTGGAACCTTTCCTTTCAATTAAGAAAACCCTAAATTTTCTTGAAACAAGGTGAAAAAAACTAAATATAAATATATTGAAATTACAATGCAAAATAGATTTGCATCTTTGAGACTGTGTAATGTATATAACCTCTTTGGAAAACTGGAGATTAAGGATTTGACAGCTGAAGATACATTAAGCCTATATATTATATGTGGAGACTGAAACAGCCATACCAGATTGTGAGGAAGTGGAAAAAATGGTAAGAATAGCAAATGTCTAGACAATTCGTTCTTGAAAATAATTTAATATTACAGAATAATGGTACAGCTACTAGGTTTAACGCAGCCAATGGAAATCATTCTTGTCTAGACCTGGGAATTGTGTCCAGTTGCAGCAAGCAAATGCTGCTGCAAAGTCGATAAAGAGGAGGGAATGGGAAGTAATCATTTCCCTATCCTTATAGTAAATCAAGGTAAAGGCAACGCTGAGGATGGAGGAAGGCACCCTACTTGGGTTATTAAAAAGGTAAACTGGGAATTTTTAGAAGCAAATGTAATTATGATGACACTGAGTAATATAGTAGCAATATAACTCAAGGAAACATGACAGCAGCAAAGTTATCTTAGGTATAGCTGTCTGGTCAGCCTAAAAGAACAAAACCATGTATCATGGTGAAACGAGGAATGTAAGAAAAACAGTTCTGGAAGAGAATGAGGCATACAAGAACGTAAACAATACAATGAATAGTGAGACCTTAATGAAATGTAAAAGAAACAAGGCAATTGCACAAAGGACTATTCAAAGGCAAAAAAAGAAAGATGAAGAAAGTACTGTTGGAAAATAAAGAAAGATGTTAACGCATCAGTGGTATATAAGTAGATTAGGACAATGAGTGGAATACAGAATAAGACCAAGTCTATACATGGGCTCATTATAAAAGTGATTAAAAGCTCTAATGAAGAAAAACACAGAACCTTTAGCAGAAATATTCCACAAGGTTAAAAATGGTGAAAACCAGAGTTTAGAAATCCACATGGGGTGGGGGAGGAGCATTAAAATCCATCACAAGAACTGAACGAGGTGGGATGAAGAGTAGGATATGATATTAAATGAACACTTCTATCTGAGGGAACTTCAAGAAAGCTATAGCTGAAAGCAAAAACTCTGCATCTGGCAAAGATGGCAGCATATGTAACAAAATGCTAAAACACCAGGATGAAGGGAGTCTGAAAATACTGTTGATGCAGTGCAGCCATTTATGGGGAAAAGATGAGCTACCAATGGAGTGGAAGCATGCGGTTGTAGTCCCAGAAGAGGGACCAGAAACCAGGTAAGTTGCGAACAAGACTTGATGCATACCGGCCAACTGCCCTTACATCATGTACGAAACACAAGTAAAGCCATGCAAAGAATGATTGAAATATTTACGACATATCTAGAAAGAAAGGGACTTATAGAAATATACAAACTGGGCTCGGGAAGCAGAAGAGTAGAAATGGAAGCACAAAAATGTATGAGAAATAAAGAACATAGGTTGAACATTGTAGAGAGAGGGTTATTGCATAAAGTAGCATCCATGGGTACGAAAGGAAGAAAATATAGGTGGATAAAGGATTTCTTAAGTATGAGAACTATGCCAGTCAGAGTCTGGAAAGCCTATCTTCGCGTATATACAATCACAAATGCTATTCTGCAGGAGAATGTCACCAACCCTATCTTATTATAGATAATGTTAAAGGGCTCCCTGAAACGATGAGTGCAGGAATAGGCATATCCATGTTTGCAGATGATTGTGCCATATGGGCTCAAATAATAAACCAGGAAACAGCTGAGAAGCAAATCAATGAAGCACTTAGGAAAAGTGTGGACTGGGGACACATGGGGCTTTACATTTTCAATTCTTAGAATGATATCCACTAAAAGGAAAATTTAAAAAAATACTTTAAGCTTTCTCTATATGGGCAGCAAATAGGTAGAGTAAAAAGCTACAAATCCCTCTATGTAATATTTGATAGTAAGCTAGCATGGAAGAATCACACGAAAGCTCATGCGATTAATAAATCTGTTAGTCTTTAAAAGTGCCACAAGACTCTGTTGTCTTTCTACAATAGACTAACACGGCTACCCCTTTGGAATTTAACTGAAAATATTGTAGATAAAGGTAAACTCAATATATTTACAAAGATTTCCAGAAGCACTTTGGGCGTTGATATGAAAGCAATGATAATGCTTTATAGAACATTAATAATACCAGTCACGGAGTACTAATGCTAAATATTTAGTTCAGCATCAAAAATGAACCTATGGAAGCTAGACTCAAACCAAGCCCAGGCATTATGCACTGTGTAACCTTTGGGTGGGCTAAAATTCATTTAATTGTCCCTCTCCAGTGCCTAAAAGAAATAAACCCCAATCCCTATGGAGAAAGCAGCTGAAGACTCAGGATCTAGTCTGTAAGGGACTCACAGCAAAGATTGCTCAGAGTTACCATCTCACATTAAAATATTACTAAGAACAAACATAACAATGAACTTTATTAACTACTAACAGAATAAATCTTATCCTAAGAAAACAAAATAAAATTAAACAGAACAGGACCCACAGAAACCCCATGAGAAATATACCCAAGAGCCCCAAAGTCCAGGTGGAGTTCACCCAACTCTCAGCTACAGTCTTTGTTCAAGTCCGAAGGCATGAGTGGAAAGAAGTAGCTATCCTCTTCTTCTTTTGTTGCAGGAATCTTCAATAGAATTCCATGCAGGCTTTTCTTTCTCCTCTGAAACCAGCGCCTTACTGGTTAACCAGCACTCAGTCCCACATACATGTGCACAAACTCTGCTGCAGAAGACTCTATAGGAGGGAGAAAACATCTTGCTGTCCACTCCTGGCTCAGCTTCTTTCATGACCACTGAGCACATGGGCTCTTCTCACTGCAGCTCCTGCCCACTGCCTGAACAGTCAGCTGCTCTCATGTGGTCTGACCACACTAGCCTGAAACCCTGTGGAGTATGCTCAAAATGCTATCACTCTCTGTTCTCAGAAGTTTCTGGTTGTGGGCAGCTAATCTGCCCAGCAACAGTAATCCACCCTCAATAGGTCTCTTTACAAGATTGACTGTTTTATGCATATGGGTTACAACTGCACATGGGGACTCCCCCACAACCTCTTTCGGTTTGTCTACACTAGCAATTTAGGTCAACTTAAGGATCTTAAGTCGACCTAAATTACTCCCTGTCTACATCAGACTTGCATTAAGTCGACTTAAGAAATTCCTTAAGTCGACTTAATGAAAGCGTAAGTCAACATAATAAGAACTTCCCATTAGGTCGACTTAAGCCTTAATTCGACTCTTTAAGTCGACTTAAGGATGGTGTGAACGGGGAGTAACCCTTAAGTCAATTTTATTAAGTAGACTTAGGGGGATTAGGTCAATTTAACAAAGTGAACTAAGTCGACTTAACTTTAAATCTACTTAGTCCACTTTGTTAAGTCGACTTAATAAGGTCAGCTTTAAGTTGACTTAAAGTCAACCTTATTAAATAGACTTAACAAACTTGACTTAACTTTTTCTAGTGTAGACATAGCCTTTGTGTAAGGCAGAGAGCCACTTGACACAGGCCTGTAGTGTGAAGAACAAAATCACTGGAGTTAAGATTGGGCAAAAGTCGTAGGAAACAGGGAAGATGAAAACACTAAACAAATATATGAAGAATGCTGGGAATTCAGTGGATAACGTGGAGAGGGAAAACTCCCCCCAATACCTATGTTAATTAGAATTAAAGTATGGTCAAAGGAACTGAGAAAAGAGGAGGAGGAGGTGGAAGAAGACATGTGTATATGAGAGAGAGAAAGTATAGTAAGGGAGAGATGGGATCCTGCAGGGGAAATGGAAAACAATTAGCGTACCTCAGGACAGATAATGTGGTGAAGAGGCAGAAAGATTAATGGATGGAAAGATTATAGTGTAGACTAGAAGGGATATGGGAAACAGAATGAGGGAATGGGAAGTTTAGAATCCCCTAGAATATTTTCTTTGGGATGCAGGAAGGAAGAGAGTTACAAACACAAAGAGTGAAATCAGAGAAAAGAATAGGAAGTTAGAGTAAACACATGAAAGTATGTAATGAAATAAACAAAAGATACACTATTTGGCTTCCGGAAGTATTTTGATCAAGAGCTGTTAGCTTGTGAAAATGTGTCTCGTAAGTGTACTCTTAAATCTGTCCCAAGTTGAGCAATACCTTAATTAAAACCCCTCACTCTTTCTGATACTCAAGGGGGAAAAAAACCCACTTAAAAGGTGCTCATTTGGGATTCTTTTCACTCTTCTATAACAAAACTCAAAATGCTCCTTTTTTTCAATATGCTCATAAAAACACCATTTTAAATTTAATGGAACAGAAGTTCTTCAGCTTCGCCGTGTAACATTAGCTAAATCATCCTTTGTTGTTTGCCTAACATAGGGAAGTGCTTGTGGACTTGGAAAGTGAGTTCAAGGCTTTTCTCAAGCTTGCTGAAGGGTTGTTTTTTAAAAAAAAATAAAATAAAATAAAAACAATGCTTCTTTGGCATAAGCAGTTCTTTGGAGAAGACTTAAGCATATAAAATGGAGCTCGGTATGGAAATTCTTGTTAATCCAGGAAAGAATATATTATCTATAATAATAAAGTCTGGGACTTAGGTTTGTTTGTTTTTTTATAAAAAGTCACAATTGCATAATGTTTCTCTTTAGTTTTTGTTGGCTACTCATAAAGAATACAAATGGGAAAAAAGGTCCATGCTCGAGACTTGGAATCTGTTAAGATAAGAGTTGGCAATTAAATTAAAAGGATAAATGAATGAGAAATATAAGTGTTTGTATCTTGTTTATATATTAGCAGGACTTTTTTTCTGCAGGTATGTACCAGTACTGCATACTGGCACCTATTTTTCCCTTGCTGACCCTGCTGCCCAGCTGGGGGCCAGGGTCAGCAAGGGAAAGAGTGGGTCTCCTGTCTCCTGCTGACCTCAGCCCCCAGCTGGGCAGCAGGGCTGGCAGGGGCCAGAAGTGCAGTACGTGGACCAGAATCTGGCCCACAGATGCCTGGGAGCTGCGGTGAGGTTGCAGCTTTTTCAAATCTCCCACCCTGAGCATGCTCAGATGTGTGACTCAGGGCGAGAGCAGCCTGGTCAGGGAACGACTCTGGCCATGGCCACCCCTGCCGCCCCAGCCCGGGGAGGGGGGGGAGGGCAAGAGGAGTGGGGAGCCAGCGGAGGCATTCCAGGGGGTGAGAGGAGCGGGAAAGTAGCTGGCAGGCAGGGAAGGGGCCTGAGGGTGAGAGGAGCAGAGAACTGGTGGTCGGGGGGTGGGGAAGGGGCAGGGGGGCAACAGGAACAGGGAAGGAGCCCCAGGGGTGAGAAGAGTGGAAAACTGGTGGGTAGGCGGGGAAGGGGTGGGGAGGATTGAGAGGAGTGGGGAAAGGGTCCGGGGGGGGGGGAGGAAAGTGGGGCCTGGGAAGGCCACTGGGAGCTGGCATAGGCGGAGGGTCCTGACCCCCACCCCTCCTGCTGGCGTACTAGCACCATTTTTTTTTTTTTTTTAAAGAAAAGAAGGACCATATATTAGCTATATGACTGTTGTTAGTGCAAAGGGGAATTTTAGCTTTTGCACATTTAGTTGTCATAGAAAACCAACAAGAACCCCAAAATATTCAATTTTCTAAATTTGCTTATGATAAGGGAGATTTTTTTTCCTATCAACATTGGAATCATACAGCATGAGAAACAATATCCTCCTTCTTTAGCTCCCACTGTAAACAAATAATGGGTGGTCGTATTTATTTTAAAATAGCATTCCCCTTGAGAGTTCTATCTGAGAAATCTTCTCTCATTAAAATGGTAGGTAATACGTAACATGATGGACAGTCCTAATAAATTTATAGAAACCACTGGATTGGAAATGTATTTGTGAACTTTCCTGCAGTGGTATGACAGCAAATTCAACACAGTCAATAGTGAACAGGATTTTATTTTAATGTAGTCATTGCATGGCCTCAACATTTTAATTTTGGCAATTACTTTTCAATTTTAATATCTCCACATGTGGACACATGAAAAATGTGTCTGGTCTTCCAGAAATTTTACTTTAAAATTTGTTAGTGACTCTTCCGCCTGGGTCTAGTCCTGCTACCACTGAAATCAGCGTCTTCTGGCATGACTCAAACGTGAACAGGACTCGGTGTGAAGAAAAGAGATTTGTTATGCTTTTTCTAACTACATTAGTGGTGAGAGATTCTATAATGGAGGAATAAATAATGACTGTTGCTTTAGTTATTTTATTTTAGAACCATTAAGTGTAATAACATGTCTTATGTGATTTCTGCCCATGATTAGTTTGATCCTCCTGTGGGTGCGAACACTCTTGACTGTCATGGGGTCAAAACCTGAGGTTCTAAAATACTAAATAACCAAGTGTCTACATGAATCCACTTTTTTAAATTAAAAGACAAATAAAGGGACAATGAGAGTAATTATATGAAAATAACCCCCTTTTATCCAAATCATTGTAAACACGGATTTAATTTATGTTATGGTGTGTATTGGAGACTCTTGGCAAGTTCTTTCATTTTAATTTGTTCTGCGCTGGGTAACTATAATGCTTCCATTGTAATAAAAAAATAACTTTCTTTTCTTCTCATAGAATATTTCTGAGCAGACAGCTTATATTCATTTGTTATTGAAATTATTAAACAAATATTATTTTCTTTATGAGTATTCAGTTACTTTTAGTGAGTTGTACTGTACAAAGTTACATGACTGAAGGATATTGCATTTCAGCCTAAAATTGGGTTTCTCTTAATTTTCATCTGTGCATCATTGAAATATGTTTTCCATGGACATACATGCCAGAACAAATAGATTGCACAAACATAGGAGTAAAATGATGCATGAACATAGATAAAATTAAGTCATTGTACAATTCTAGCACATGTTTATAGATTTATTTTTTAAAAAAATATTCATCCAGGTCTACCCATAGCATATGTTTAATGATTCATGAAGGATAGGCTGAAGCACAGTGAGAACATTTTAAAGAGGTTAATGGAAGTTTTTCTGTCTGAGAGTCATGGAGAAAGAATAATACACTATAGCCTATATAAAGAAAGGAAAAAAGCAAAGATGTAGGGAAGCAATGAGGATATTGATATAATAGGCATCACAGAAACATCATGGAATGATGATAATCAGTGGGACACAGTAATATCAGATTACAGAATATATAGAAATGACAAAGTAGGTCACACTGGTTGGGGAGTGACACTATGTGTGAAAAGCATAAAGTCAATTTTGAAAAAATCTTAAACTAATCAGACAGTTTCGTAGAATCTCTACAAATAGAAACAAATCCCATGTGTGAATAATAAAAGTGCAGCAGTATGAATACACCACTCAACATCTGAACAGGATGCTGGTGGTGATTGTGAAATGGCCAAGGAAATGAGAGAGCATCAAAAAGAGAAAACCTAATAATAATAATGGAGGATTTCAGCTATCCCCATATTGACTGCCAACATGTCATCTCAAGATGGTATTCTGAGATAAAAGGGGTAGACACCATTAATGACTGCTGCTAGGAGGAGGCAGTCCTGGAACCCACAAAGAAAGATGTAATCCTTGATTTAGATATAAATGCTGCACAGGATCTGGCCCAAGAGGCAAAGAAAGCTGAACCACTAGGTAACAGCAACCATAAAGTAATTAAATATAACATCTTTTTGGGGGCAAAATACCAAAGAAACCCTCCACAGTAGCATTTATCTTCGAAAAGGAGAAAAACACAAAAATGAGGACGCCAGTTAAACAAGTTAAAAGAAAGTCAGAAGAGTGAAATATCTGCAAGCGACATAGAAACTTTTACAAAACAACATAATAGAGACAAATTAAACAGCCAGGGGGCAGAACAGGACTACCCAGACTCTGGTCTGCCCCTCCCCAGGCTGCCTCCAGCAGCAGCACCGACTTATGCCAGCGTGCGGTCCCAGCTTCCCCCCAGTAACGTGCACCACCACACCTGCGATCACCTCCAGGAGCACCCCACCACCACCATCCCCCCCCCCACAGCAGCACCAGCCAAGGCCCTAGAGGCCCTGGAGCCCCTGACCCTGCTCCCCAGTGGAGAGGAGGGGGGTCAATTGAGGGGGCCTACAAAGGTGGGCAGCCCCCATCACCATCGGGCTTTGATCCAGCCCTGCTAATGCTACTATATAAATCTCTGGTACGCCCACACTTTGAATACTGTGTGCAGTTCTGGTCACCACATCTTGAAAAATATACATTAGAATTGGAAAAAGTACAGAGAAGAGTAACAAAAATGAGTAAGGATATAGAACAGCTTCTGCACGAGGAGAGTTTATAAAGAATGACTGTTCAGCATGGAAAAGTGATAACTAAGGGGGAATACAATAGAGGTCTATAAAATCATGACTGGTGTGGAGAAAATGAATAAGGAAGTGTTCTTCACTCCATCACATAACAGAAGAACCAGGTAGTTACCCAATGAAATGGATAGGCAGGAAGCTTAAAATAAAAGTACTTGTTTTCTTCTTAAAACAAAAGGAAGTACTTCTTCACACAAAGCACAGTCAACATATGGATCTTGTTGGCAGCGTAAATTGTGAAGGTCACAAGTATAAATGTTAAAAAATTCCAAAGGGGTAGCTGTGTTAGTCTAGTTCAGCAAAACAAACAAGGAGTCCTGTGGCACTTTTAAAGACTAACAATTTAAATTGTTTGTTGTGTTAAAAAAGAATTAGGTAAGTTAATGGGGAACAGGTCCATCAGTGGCTATTAGCCAAGATGATCATTATGCAACCCCATGCTCTTGGCATCCCTAAACCTCCAATTGCCAGGAGCTGGGATTGGACAAGAGGGGATGGATCACTTGGTAATTGCCCTGCTCTGTTCATTCCGTCTGAAACATCTGGCGCTGACCACTGTCAAAAAATAGGATACTGGACTAGATGGACCATTGGTCTGGTCCTCTATGAGCATCCTTATGTTCTAATAAGCAGGAAAGTATAATCAATTACAAAATACATTCCATAGAAGTGAAAAGAAATAACTTGCTTCATCTATTCAAAATGTTTCTGTAATGCCAGCCAAATCTACAAACATACTGCATTTAAATGAGTACCATTTAGCAGGTACCTAAATAATCTAATGTCTGACAAGAGTAACACTGTCATTACTGGAACTATGGCTTATTTTTACATTTTAGGTATTCTGCAACCCAACCAGCAAGTCCAAAAAGTTTTAATATATCATTGCACACTTTTCCTAACCCACATGATGCTGTATTTGACCTATTCTATGTTCAACTTAATAAAGCAAAATGTGAGACGGAAACAGTGTCAACACTACCAAGGAACAATTCATATGCAGCCAAATCTTTGACTGCATGATGAAAATTTGCCACATTGGGTGACAGTGATATTAAAAAGAAAAGTTACACACAAAAGCTTTAATAAAGACCATGCAACAGACAACATATTATCGAAGCTTAAAGACCAAATAAATATGCGACGTGAATCATAAGCCTCTCACCTGCCATTATTGTTACTGATAATGAAGACCATATTTAAAGAACAAATGTAAGATTGAAAAAGACAAAGGATAGGAACCAGAGAATAATAATAAAAACAAAAAACAAAAAATCATGGAATCATAGAATCATAGAATAATAGGGATGGAAGGGACCTCATGAGGTCATCTAGTCCAACCCCCTGCTAAAAAGCAGGACCACTCCCCCTAAATCACCCCAGCCAGGGTTTTGTCTAACCGGGCCTTAAATATCTCCAAAGATGGAGACTCTGCCACCTCCCTAGGTAACCCATTCCAATGCTTCACCACCCTCCTAGTGAGAAAGTTTTTCCTAATATCCAACCTTGACCTCCCCAGCTGTAATTTGAAACCATTGCTCCTTGTTCTGTTGTCTGTTAACATCGAGAACAGCATAGCTCCCTCCTCTTTGGAGCATCCTCATTTTCTATGCATGTTTTTGTAGATTTAATCTTCCATGGGTATTTGCCTTTTATTGCAATAAAACCACTGATTCTGTAGATTAGAAAATTTACAATACTTCCATTTAAGTGAGAAAAAAGTCTGTATTTTAAGGTTTATCTATTTATCCATGTATCATGGAGAAAGAAAAACAACATAAATGATATTTTACACATACAACCAACCTAAGAGTCTAATTCAGTGCTCACTAAAGCAGTCCACTGGATTGGGCATGTGCACTGTTGCAAACTCAAGATTTTTTACTTAATCTTGTCATATTTTGTGTTTTTCAAAAAAATCAGCACCAAAGCTTATGTCATTATGTGAGGTGAGAGAAAGGGAGAGTTTTCTAGCCCTTGTGTTTGCAAAGAAAAGCCTGAAAGTCCCCACACATCAGCATATTTTATATCTCAAATATCAGAAGGCAAATCAACCCCATTTAAAAAAAAATCTCATGTTTTTTAAACCAATCTTTTCACTTGCTCATGATTTTCAAATACTTGGGGTTGGCAATATTACATATGTTCATTGGAAGGTTTGTATCACACTTGTCACCATGAAGCTACAGTCCTTATTTTAGCCCCTACGTTCTACTATAATAATAATATTACTCACGTGGATAGTCTTTTGGATGTGTCTTCTCTGACCAGTTTCCATAAAAAGTTAGCCTGTATTTAGCAGTTCCACAGGCACAACAGTCTAAGATTGGTTTATCAGTCACCCCCTCAAAGGTTGAGTCTGAAACAGCAGCAGTGGAAGCAGTTATTGAAAATGTTTGGTTGCAACTCAACAGATGACAGCAAAACTTCAATGATAAATGTAAGTATCTCGGCATAACTCATAGTATTTTATTATTTCCTATTACAATTAGCTATGGATCAAAACCAGAACCTTGACATTTCAAAGTGTAGTTAATGATTTGGATTCATATCCCTGGATGTGAATGAACCTACCTCTATGGTTTTGGTTCTACCTCAGATCCAAAATTCGACAGGGGCCTGTTTTTATATGGAATTGGTCAAAATTTCATATGAGCAGCCATCATTCACGACATCAGCAATCTTCTACTAATTTGGGCACAAGAATGGCACTCCACTTTTGGGCAAGGTCAGAACAAACCTGAACCTCTGCTCTGATTTTGCCTTGAAACTGAACTCGGGCCCAAACCTAAACATAATCCCAAGCCTAAATATAACACTATGTCATCAGTCTACTCTAATTAAAATACACCACCATATTTTTAGAGAATTAATAGGAATCCCACCATAACAAATTGTCCTGTGTGTCTGCCTGTAAAAGAGATTAAGGACCAGAGTGTACTTGAAGAGTGAACATGGGAGGGGAGAATACAGGAAGCCCTGTACAGGAGCTGGGCATAACAGCAGACCTTTCAGTCTCCTGAGCACAAAGACTTCTGCAAACTAGTTTCTCTGCTGGTGCTAGCCTCTGCAAAAGAATGGAAGTAGGAGGAAGGCGTTAGGGCCAAGATATTGAACTTCTGAAAGCAGCACATGCTGAGAGTGTGGCCAGTGACCACATTCCGACTCAGAGGCTATGTCTACACTTGTTAATTTAAGTCGACTTTGCTAAATCAACTTAGCATGTCTACACTCAAAAATTAAGTAGACTTAATGGGGACCCTGCCAAATCAACTTAGAGCATCCACACTGGACGCCTAAGTTGACTTGTAGGGGCTAGGTGGACCTGGGACTGGTCGACGGTGGCAGGGAGGGGGCACCCCTTGCCAAGTGCCAGGGGGCTCAGCATTTGCCCTATTGTACCTGGACAGTGACACTGGCAGGGCATAGGAGCAGGGTGGGCAGGGCAGGGGGGCATGCCAGGATCTGCTTGTGCCAGCCACCCTGGGAAGGAGGGCAGTGGGGGAGCCCTGGAGCCCTTTAAATGGACTTAAAGTTGATTTAGGGCTAATCTGCGTCTACACTTAATAAAGCAGACCTAGCCAGTAAAGTCAACCTTAAAGTAGGTTTTATAAAGTCAACTTTAATCTTCCTTAAATTGACTTAAGCTAGTGCTTAGGTCAACTTAAGGAAAATGTAGTGTAGATGCAGATTAAATAAAGTCGACTTAAGCAAGTTTAAGTCAATTTAATTTGTAAGTGTAGATGCACCCCAAAAGCTCTAGGAGCCATGGTGTCTGCTTTTGGTATTATGCCTTCTCTGCTGAGCAGTGCAGTTCCACACTTTTCCATGGCATCTAATGCATCCCCGTGCCTTCAGGGCACAACTGAATGTGTTCAAAGGCAGAAAAACTGCTTATAGGCCGAATATGTCTTTCCATAGCTAAAGCTATATCTAGATTAGAAAGATAGTTTATGTTTCAAAATGTTAGCTGAAAGATTTTAACTAACACATTTTAAGCACTTTGTGATGCTGCACATATGAAAGGTGACAATTTATATCGCTGTTGTTATCACTGTTATAGTATTTCCATATATCTTGTACAAAGCATGCCATATAAGGTACCAATGTATGTATTGTACAATGTATGTCATGTAAGGTACCAATAAAAAAGTTATGAAGTGCCAAGTCTGATTATCATGTTTACATGCATGTATAATCTTTGTATCTGAAGAAGTTAGGAATATTAGCTCTGTAGCTGTATTTCAAACATCTGTAGTATACATGGGTGACATCTCCCAGATAGATTTATATCAGGACTAGTCAGGTATGTGTTGATGGCCCAATAAGAACACTTCACTCTTACAACTGGTCACTGAAGAATATCATCTCATCCAGTAGCTTTCCTCTGGATTCCTCACACAGCAAGGATCCAATGGCCACTCCCTGAATTCAGCAAAACGTGTTGGGCAAGTAATACGCTTGTGTCATCCTGGACTCCATTTTGGGCCAGTAACTTTCCACACACAGGGTCTGTGGGCTTTTTTGGGGACAGTAAATTTTTGTACACATGGCAGAGGATATAAAAAATACCTGAAACTTCTCCATTTTGCCTCTTTCTGTCCCAATTCTCTGGATTGTGAATTCACAACTAAAAGGAGTGTCCTGAAATATGGACTAAGGACCTTCCAATCTTTTGAGAAACTTCTGCAAGCCAGCAATCTATTCCATCATAACCACAAACCTGATATAGGGACATCGCAATCATTTCTATGTATATGATCTATTAAATGTTTAAACTCTTCTTTCTTTTATTAATAAATCTTTATTTAGTTTACTAAGGATTGGCTGGCAGCTTGATATTTGGGTAAGATCTGAAATAGTATTGAGCTGGGGTAAATGTCTGATCCCTTGGGATATATGATATACCCCATCCATATGGTGAACTGGGTTTTCAATAACCTCTCATTAAATTACACCTTTTTGGATGAAAGTCAAAGGTTGGAATATCTAAGGGGCACAGTGTTTGGCTTGTGGTTAACCAATGTGGTACTGCAGAAACAGCTTTGTTACTGCTTGATGACTCTAATGATAGAATATATTACCAATTGAGGGATTGTCTGCCCCAATTCTTGCAGTCTGTTTTAAGTGTGGCATTCTCGGTGTGCTCCATTCCAGGCACCCAATCACACACCAGCTGGTCATGATCAACATGGTTGACCATGACCAGCTATCATGTTCTAAATGAGACTTGCCCTGTCTACACTATGTTTAAAATATATTAGTTAAAATGTTTATCTAATACATTTTAAACACAACCTATTTTCCTATTATAGACATGACCTAAATTTACCTCCTACTCTTAATTTCATGTCCTTGCTTCTCTATAATCTATTGCTTCATGTCCTTGCTTTTCTATTTCAGTCCTCTCTCTTGTCAGGAATACGAACACCTGTTTCAGTTTCATTGATTTGTTTGTTCTAGTGGTCTTATTCAACATACTCATCATTCTTAATGTGAAAGGTTATTTTTAATGAGCAAAATGTGCATTCTTGAATGTATGAAACAGGACAACATGTGAGCTTCTTGGCTAGCATCAAAGATGCCACATTTATTAAATTCAGTTAAGCATCTTACTAGCACACTAGTTTCTTAAAAATAAACCAAAATCTTAAACTAATTAAAAACAGGGCCAGATTAAACTAGTCCAAGGCCCTCAGAGCCCTCAATCAAAGAATCAACTCCTTAGTTTCTTCTGAACTAAACACAGACAAAGCGTTTAAAACTGGTGGGGAAAAGGTCCCCTTCATTGCTTTTGAAAATCTTCCAAGAGTCTGCACTGTCATGAAGACACAATCCTTGCTGTGAAGAGCTAATATGAAGAGAAACATAGGACAGAACAGGCGAGGTGAACCAAAGGAATAGCATTATTTAAGACAATGTTTTTTTTATAAATCTGATCGCCCTGGAGAGGAATCCTTCCTAGCATCTTGGAAACACATTCATTTTGCCTATTTCAGGGCATGATAAGGTTTATAAATGCAGAAACTTGTCTAAGTGAGTGCAATTTAACATGTGGTGTGGATGTTGTTACATGGTGATTCGGAGAGTGTACCCTACTTATTGGTCAGTAAAAAGAAGTGCAAGGAGGGAAGTGGAGGAAGGATATGAAAGTAGAATTAATGATCACATAGATGAGGAGAAAGAACTCCATCAGATCCCAAATCTATACCAGGGTAGAGTTTTGCAGGGCATCAAATATTTCAAAGAGAGTCAAGGGAGCACCTGGTTCATCTTACCTTGTTCACATAGTTTCTTGGTAAGAGAGCCCTCATCTTGAAAATAAATAATTCGCTTCTGCACAATACTGGCCCTGTTGAAGAGAGAAATATAGCTACAATGAAACATATCTGTTCCTCAAAAGGAAGAAGAGAATGAATGTTAAAGTAGTGAATGAACAGTACAGGACATTCTTAGAATGTTTTGTACAAATGGGTGCATTACAAAGTATCACTCTACAAGTCTGTCCATAGCCAGGTATCAAATTCTCCCACTTCTCCCCTCCCCCCGCCACCACGGGAACTGTTTTAAGTACTGTATTATATTCAGATTGTTTCCTCCATGCTAATATTTGCTATCTATATATATATATACACGTCATTCTATAGAAGGAGATATAGATGGATAAATGTCTATTTTGCATTTGATTATGATTACATACTGCAGAAACTTGAAATAATGTTGATGCCTTACAAGCGATCAGTTATAGTGTACAGAATCTGCTCTTTGGAAGTGTGTGATATTAAATTTAGTGTCACAAATACAGAAAAATAACACCTCTAAAAACAAACAGCTGTTTGTAAGAAATCACATTGCATTCTGAAGAGATAAATGTTTCTGATACATTGCAGCAATTTAATGAAGATATAATGTGCCATTATCACACAGAACTACCATCATCTTAAACTCCTCCAGTGGGCAACTCAACCTTAATAACATTTAAAACTCATAAAATGTGAAATATTTTATTAATTTTTCATAGTCAGAACAAAATGTGGATTTGCAAGCCCCAATTTGTCTTGAGATTTTGACTCTGACTGAGATAGAGAGAACTACTTGAAGAAAGACCACAATTCTATCTTTTATTGTACTGCTACTCTATAGCTGTACTATAGGTCCCTCCAACAGGATATCTGAAATTCTGTGCATTGGGCCTGATCCAAAATACCACATTTTGAATTTGAGCTTTTAAAATCCTCATTTATATGTACAATTGTTTTGTTTTAAAAACCTTACACATTCTACTCCGAACCATACATTTACATACTTTCCAGAAAACACTGAATCTAAGGAGACACCAGCTCTTTTCTTTTGTGAGTTTGATTCATTAGCAGGGCTCACGTAGTCAAAGGGCAAAGCTTGGTCTGACCCTCACAGCTCTGGCTATTGGGGAGGTATATATGTTTTCAGATGACAGCATGAAAGTTTAGAGGGTTTTCTCTCATTTATCTTCTCACTACTCACGTGGTTATATCTTGACTCTGTTACATAAATCTTTAAATAAATATGCAATAAATCAAGCAGAAGGTGAAAACATTTTGAAGCATTATAAGTAATAATTTTTATTTCCAGATCATTTTTAATCATATTGAGCAGTTCTGAAGAAGCATATTCAAATATGGGCAACTCCCTCTCTTAAAAAACAGAATGCTAAGCAGTTGCCATCTGACTGTCATATGTTGCTACAGTACTCTGTACAAGCTATATTTGGGTTTTTTTTCTTTTTAGCCCACATAAGTATATGGATTTAAATTCATACAAGCCCTGGGTCCTTTCATAAGTAAAAATTTACCATTTTTAATCAAATCAGAGGAAATTTGAGAAACTATTCCTCAGTTTGGGATTTCTCTGTGGATCATGTGTTTAGAGAGGTTGAATTTATTAGTTTGTTTGTTTTCTTTTCTCATAAGGGAATATCACCCAGTCCGAAACCTTTCTATTATTACCAGAACATTCAGACCATTTATTTAACACTTTAGCTCTCACCAATGTATAGTACAAAGAAAAATGGTTAACAAGGATTAATTTTCATGTTAAATGAAGGCCATATTAGAAAAACTGCATGGGCTTCAGCCTACTCTCAACCCAATTTTACATTTACTCCATTGACTTTCATGGATTTAGTCTCGATTAACACTGGTCCAAATGAGCGATGAATCAGGCTGCATATGGTTGAAGCAGCTGTTAATGTAAGAGATGTGAACCTAAACAGACCAACATCACCAGAATAAAGTGTAATTGATTGTGTGTTCTTTGCCAGAACACAAGAGGTGAGATTGGTGAAAAGTGGCAACATATAAAGGAAACACTTTCATTTCACATGAAAAATACCCATGAGAATAGCTGATGTTCATAAATCTATTAAAGCTAGATCAAACTAGGAGGGGCTTCAGAAAGCTACAACTGGCCCTAAATGTTGGGGACATGTGCAATGGGAAGGGACAGAGAAGGAAAACCAACAAAGTCAAATCAAGAAAAGCAGTGTAAAGCAAGGACAGACAGAAGAACCCTTCCTGCAGAGAGTCAGATGATGTATTTCCAGCATTTAGTGGAGTGCTTGTGGGCATCACCTATAGGAAGGGAGAGTGTCCACAAGATGGGTAGATACAAGCAGAGAGTAAATCATAAGAAATGGTTTCAGGTTAGATGAACCTAGGATATATTTATGGCAGGACTGAACCAGACTGTGTTAGCAGACACTGACCAAGTACATCAGTGACAGAGAATAAAAATTTATTGAGACACCACACTATGGTGACAAGTGCGCCATTAACAAAGAAAAAAACAGAGAAAAAAAACAAAACAAAAACCAACTTCTAGTAATAGCAAATGCCCTGCAGACAATGGCATGAGTAAAATAAGAATAGATGACTTCTTATTCCTGAGTTTCTCACTACGTAACCAAAAGCACTTTTCAGAGCAAGATGCTACATTACAGAGGAAGCTCTTTTCTCTCTTAAACTCAATGAAACATTAAATGTCCTTAAAGCACCACCCATCAGTAGAATAAAACTTGCTAAGAGCCACTTAGAATGATTAGTAAAAATTGAGCATAACCGTCCTTTAAACTGGAACACACAGCCATAATTAGGGCCTCACATGTTTACAAGGTATTTTTATAACTCGTACACAGTAGAGTGGCAAAGAAGATTTTAATGAACAGGTTTCTCTTTTCAGAGGTGTGTTTGCACATGCGGAAATGAGTTTTTTCCAGTATTTAAAAAAAAACCAAACAAAAAAACCAATACAAATACAAATGTGTAGGGGAAGGATTCATCAGCTCTGTAGATGAGGCAACCACTTTAAACCATTACACTGTGGAAAGCTATCAGACTGAGGGTTTTTTTTTCTTTAGAACACTTTTAAAAGTTCACATTTTTTGTTTTGCCTCAGTTTTGGCTGATGAGCATGAAATACCAAAGGAACAGTTCACTTCCTTTTCTTCACAGCTTTGTGAGTCATTATGTCTTCAGCTGTATTTAAAATTATGTAGAGATTCTTCTCATTGAAGTCAAGGAGAGTTTTGCCATTATCTTCAACTGGAGCAGGATTTGCAGATTAGACAGAGTGGCACATGCATACTGCAGAGATGCACATATTGATATGTATCCTTGCAGACAGGAGAGACTATTTTATTCAGTGAATTTAATAATGGTTTCAATTACTGTTTGGTTTAGTAATCAGTGTTCAAGGTCACAAACTGATTTACTAACGAAAGAGGAGCTTGCGGTGCCAATGCTGGGACTGGGCACATGGGGCTCATGTCCCGAGTCTGGCAGAGACCCTACGCCTGGCTGCTATTGGTGGCCCAATGCAGCCCCCACCAAGGCCAGGGATCCAGGCCTAGCCAGCGCCCCGATGCAGGGGGGGGGGCAACCTATTTTTGGGACAGCGATGCCTCTGGGAGCTTGGTGATGGGCGCCTGGTCATTGTGTCTGCCTGCTTTAGAGCTGGGCCGGATTATTGGAGGGGCATTAGGAGCTTAAGCCCCAGGCTCCAGCCAAAAAAGGGGCCCCAGGCTCCAGCTCCTAAAACCCCTCTGATAATCAGCACCTGCCTGGCTCAGCGCCAGCAGGGCAGGAGTGCTGAAAGCGCTCCTTTCTTGCCGGCGCTGAGGGTGGGCCTGGAGCCAGGGAGGCCAGGCCCAGGCTCTGCCCCAGCCCCTGTTCACTCCACCTGGGGGTGGGGCCAGCTGGCTCTTGGTGGGGCTGGCTGGCTCTTGGCAAGGCTGTCTGGCACGGCTCTGGAGAGCTGCATTGGAGGCCACCATGCCACGCACCAGTTGGCCTCCCCTACTCCCCCCAGAAGATGGGCCAGAGCGGGGCTGTGGCAGAAGCGCCCTCTGTCCCCAGGCGCCCCCGCTCCTCCAGTGATGGCAGGGCCCCTGCAGTCGGTGTGGTGGTGGTGGGGGGGGAGGCAGGGGGATCCCCATAGTATGGGGCAGCCTGGTGCTGCCGAGCCAGTTAATGCAGCCCTGCGTTAGAGTGTTTGAAATTATGCTGACTCAGCTCTTAGACTTCTACCTCTGACTAAGCAAAGATTTTTGCTTAGGGTTTTGATGCCGCTATAGAAGAGGACTGTCAGCCCACCATTCAAAGGCGAAGTTTTTCAGAAAAGTAAGAATGAGAAACACATGCTCTTAAGCACCTGTTTGGAGTACTTGCACCCTGAACCCAAGCACATCAGAAGAAGAGGACACTGTACATTTTGTTCACCCCTTTTCTGCCCCAGGGTAGGTGGGTGAAGAGAGCTGCACCCTGAAAAGAGCCTTCACTCTGCCTTTCCAATGTGCTGGCTAGCACAGCTGACCAGTTGTCAGGGGAGTGGTGAAACTTGGGAAACAAGCAGATTACTATGCCCCTGATCTGAGGAAGAAGCAGCGATGGAATTTGCCTGAGAAATCACATTTGAGTCACATTTCCTCC
Organism: Pelusios castaneus; assembly: GCA_007922175.1. Classification (NCBI taxonomy): domain Eukaryota; kingdom Metazoa; phylum Chordata; order Testudines; family Pelomedusidae; genus Pelusios; species Pelusios castaneus. The sequence continues at coordinate 29,749,704 of ML685785.1, read as the reverse complement.
CAGGAGTTCCCCGGGACTAATGTAAAAGCGTTTACACCAATTGAACCACATTATCCCAGCCCATATATTTTAAAAAAACAAACACATTTTCTTACCTTATTAAAAATGAAGAAACTGCTATTTACTGTTTGTTATTTCTTATGTTTATGTTTAGCAGGTCTTTCATTTCACCTATGCAAACTAGTAAAGATCAGGTAGTTAGTGCTGAAGTTTCTGGGTAAGAAGTATTTCACAGGAATGTGTATTTGCTTAAAAACAACTACATCATAGTCCATGTTTTGTTCAGTTGTATGCCACAGCTGCTGTTTGAAGGGGCTGAAACCTGCCCCAAAGATCACCTCTGGCATAAGAAGTTCCCTGAACAGCACAGAGCTGCTGCTGCTGCAATGGTTGTATGCTATCCTGCACAGAACCCAATGAAGGGAGACAACACAGCCCTCTGTGATTGACTGCTCTTATTATTAGCAGCCGAGGCAGTAATCCCTCAGGAGTGGTCACAAGCCAATACATCTCAGAGTAGCCCCAAAGATGCTCTAAATTGCACCAGGAGCCTTAATAAGGGAGGTAAAACTGTTTCCATTAATTTTTTTTTTAAAGCTCTTAAAAATCATCTTCCTTTGGTTAGACCACACCCCCAATTATTTTATGGTTATATTCCTAAATCACTAACCAGTTCTGGAATTTAGGTCAAAGCCATCAATTCTGTAAATAGCTTGACATTTTAATAAAATACATGGAGTACTTTTTCAAAGCTTGCAGTGTCATGGACAGAAATGACATTTAGCTAAAATTAAACTACTGTGGATAAATTCCCTACTAAATAACATAACCATACTGAAGCACAGAATATCCTTCTCTGAGGATCAAAATCAACTTATCTCATGATTCCTGGTAAGTGGAAATGAGAACAATAAACTTTTCACATTAAAATGGAATATATGGCAAATAAATTCCACACTTTCACTTTACATGAAATGACTTGGATTGGCATATAAAAGCTATAATTGAAACAATTTCTAGTTGGGGATAACCTTTTTGATTCAAATATGTGGCAGCAGAACTATTAGTACACTCCCCTGCATTTAATTTCCTCCCACTCTGTAACTTTCCTATCTTCAAAGCGTCTGACGAAGTGGGATTTTCTCCCACGAAAGCTCATGCGATTAATAAATCTGTTAGTCTTTAAAAGTGCCACAAGACTCTGTTGTCTTTCTACAATAGACTAACACGGCTACCCCTTTGGAATCTGTAGTGTTGTAAGAGCTTGGGAAACCTGCCTAATAAGCAAAATCAACATTTGAAAGTTTGAGATATTTAGAAAATGTAATTAAAAATTTTTAAAAGTGGTAAAAGAGAACAAAACCCAACTGGGTACTAAGAAATTATGATACATTACTGGTTTATGGAGAAGACAACTTTTTTGCTTTCTGTTATTTATTAAATTTTCTTGCTACCATCCAATTCCTTCCTTCAACTGTTTACCTCTCACTATTTGTTTATTTTATTGGCTTGTTGGAATTCCTTTGCCCATTCTCACTTCTCCCATAGAAGGTATTCTTAAACAGGTCTATTGATGAAAAGGTATGAGCTTCCCGCCACTCCCCCTTTTAAATACACTGTTTATGAATGTTCCATTTTTAGTGCAAAAGTCCCATTTTTAGCAGTCTACAAACTGAACTGAAGAACCATATATTTGCCATGTGTTCTATATTTGCAGGGAAACCCCTGGTTTTTGTTGGTAATGATGGTAGGGTTTTTTTTGTTTTTAATGTTGTGTATAATTTAAGGTAACTACAGTGCTGGTTATGCTGTGCTACATATAAATATTACATTGAAATTATGTTTAAAAAGGTTATAATCAGTGGTGCACCAAGGGGAGGGGTGGCCCTGGCACCAGGCTGGCATCCCCCCCAAGGCTAGGAGAAGTGGAGTGAGGTTGCACCAGCTAAGCTGGAGCCACAAGTAAGTCCGGGGGCAGAAAGAGTCTGGCTGGCCACCCACAATGGGAGGGAGAGGTGGAGGATTCAGGAAGTGCTGGGGGTACCCCACAGTGCCTCCCTCCCGGCATATTATGAAGGACTGGCTCATCCCCCCTTCCCAGGCCAGTGGGAAGGCCGCCCCGTGACATCCAAAAGGCTGTGTTGCAGGGCTGGAGCATCAGGTAAGTGGAGAGGTGGGAGTGCCACCGACCCAGCTAAGGGGTGAGGCTGCTCCATCAAAGCCAGTGCCAGGGTGCAGGGGGAGAGTTGGGCACTGCGTAAATGGTTACGATTGCAAAGCCAAGTATTTAAGTGTAGGAAATAATTTCCTGGAGATTTATTTAAAATCTATTTATATTCTGAGGCCCCATATTAGAGATTCTTATTTTTAAAAACCTAAAATTAATTAGAATGCACACACAGCCACCTATCAGCTGAGAGCCAGCCAGCAGCTCCCAAGTTCCTAGGTTATTTGGTGAATTCAGTCTGGGGAAAATATTTCAGATGCTGGCACCTGTAGATACAATTCTATCTTCAACAGTCTAACAGAGTCTGATCAGCCAGCACTGAGAGGGACTTACTGCTATTAGAAACATGCTTAAAACCATTTTTCTTCTGACATCTAGCCTAGGCTAAAACATCATTTTTATATGTGGTTGCTAACACAGCTGGGGCCAGCGTTTACTTGTTTAGATAGAATCTTGTTTAAGTCAACTTTCTCTGTGTTTCCCTAAGTCAGTGCAGGCAGGGCACAGTCTTCTCTTTAGCAGTCTACTGTCAGACCCAACCAACAAAAGTCTCAGCAACAATAGCAACAAAACGAATAAAGATATTTTTCTTTTGTTTCATTCTTATAATAGTGTTGAACACTCCATACCAATGTCAGGAGGTACAACCAAGCAAAATTCTGCATGAAGATCGAAGTAACTTTCATGGATTTTGCTGGACTTCCACAAATCTTTTGTTGTCCCTGATTTTGTGCTTAGTTGTGCCATCAAATGCATGAGTATGATTCTCCACTGACTTCAAGATAGGATCTGGCCTATCATATATAATACAACAAAAAACATCTCAGGAAAAATGTTATTAAATATGCTGCAGTGTTATATTTGTCCTGTGCTCAGAAAATCTCTCTGTTCTTTGTCTGAATTGTCACAGATATAAATATTAAATCTAAATCCTGCAGGATAAAAACTCATGATGAAGAGATTTTTTTCTGACACTCTACACTTTTCTTCTCAAGAAAAAAAGATAAAAGTAAGAGAGATGGACTAGCTCTTTTGAGTAAGCTTCAAGCCCCTTCACCCCTGACACTTTTGAGAACTGCATCCACCTGAGGTATTTTCCTTGTCCAGTACTCCACACAGGAGGCATTAGTGTTTTAGATTTCAGAACAGAAGGTTGTAAACCATACACTGGAGGACAGTCATAAAGGGCAGGATGGTGCTGTCTGGAAGACATTGTAGGGCCATTACTTAAAGTACTGTTTTCCCATATTAGACAGGAACAACCTGGCTTACAGGCAACTGGGCAGTAAGGTCTTTGTCAAATTAGTGATGCCAGAACTGCAGAGGTTTTTCACATGATACTACCATGGGACTAAATTGTGACAAGCCCTTAAACAGATTAACAGAGAAGAGAGCAAGAGAGTCTGGATCCACAGAGTGATTTAGACATTACAACTGCTGGAAACACAATGCCTATCTTTTAAGCACCTTGCAAACCAATCACTGGAATCCACAAAGCCTCGTTAGATACACAGATTACCTATACAATCCGTGGGGAGGGAGAGAGAGAGAGAGAAAGAGAGAGAGAGAGAGAGAGAGAGAGAGAGAGAGAGGTGCTGGAGAATTGGATCCATGATGATAGATCTAGTCAAGGGTTGTGCTGAGGTCTGGGTGAGAAACAGGCCTCAGGGAACCTACCCAGGCAGCTGTGCAAATGTCCGGATTCAGAAACTTAGGCACATAAGGGATTTTTACAACAAAATGTAGGTGCCAATTGTATTTAGGAGCCTACAGGGTTACGTGGCAGCTGAATGGGTGTAGCACACTAATGCCTAAAGCTGTTTAGGTGCCTAAGTCCCTTTGCGGGTCTGGGTCTAGCAGCTTTCTTGCCAATTACATAATTCATATATTGGCCTGGCACAATTGCAGTCCCTAGGTATGGGGTTACAGGGGTTGTTCCTTCTGTGTGGCTCTAGGGGGTGAGGATGAGTCAGGCCCAGAGGCCCCATCCTCAACCTTAGCTCAAGCAGAGGAACACCAGGCAGTTCAGGGAGAGAAAATACCTTGAACCCTACCTCTTCCAATGCCTCTATCTGCTGATCCTCATTGCCCTTATTCAGGTCAGTTGCTAATTGCTTTGCCACAGCTGGGCCCCTGGTGACTGTACCACCACCCTGCACCATTGCTATCACTGGTCTCTGCAGAAACGTACTCCATTCCATTTACCGCATTCCCAGGGCTCAGTTGTGGCGCCATTCACTCCCTTCACAAGATTCTTGCAGACTAATGGAACTAGGATCCTTCATACATTCACCCGACTCCCTGTCCAGGCTATGGAAAGGGAATTCATTTCATTTGCCAAGGCAGTTTTGTTGTACCAATAGAAAAAGGGTGTACAATTGTACTCTCCACAGCCAGTGTCCAAGTAAGAGAGCACTTACAAAATCTAACCAAACATTCTTTAGGAATCTTTGGCATAATACTGGACTTTGGAAAGAAAGGACTGAGCAGAAATGATAATACTACACCTGCTATGTTCCAGCCATCTGTTCTACACTCTGTAGCAATACAGTGGAACTTTACTGTAGGGATTGCTGGCTCTACAGATAAAAAAATCACACAAGAGCCATGTCCTATTGATGTTCATACCACTCACTGATAGTGATTAGCAAGAATTTAAATGCAAAGATTTAATGGAAAGTAATTTATCAGATGTTTTCAAAGGTCAGAAAGATTTTCAAACCTTTTTAGTGCCACTTACCTTCAGGTAAATGTGTGATAAAGCCAAATTAGGGCCCACTATAACCAGACCATTTCCATCAGCATTAAAATGCTTAATAGCACTTACCATTCCGAGTTGATGGAGATTTTCGCTTTTATGGAAGTGTTTGACTAAACTGCCTTTATGGACACGAATGCCATTATCTAGATAGATCATTTGTTAAGCTTGGGGAGCAGGAGAGAGCTTAATCCACTGCAACTGGAGGTGCAGTTGCCCCCATAAAGAAAAATACTATTTCCAAAGTGCAGCTAGGCAACAGCTCTGAGTGCTACCACCACAGGGAGCTGAACCTCCAGCATGCTGCCTATTTCAAGAGCTGTCCCCCAGCAGTGGAGACTACAGCCTGCTGCACATTTGAAGAGTGCTCCCACACAGTATTGAGGACTCATGCTGAAAAAAAAGAGAGTATTGATGCTGAGGAGAGAAGCAAGAACTGCTCTTGGCAAAGGAAAAATGGGTCAAGATATGTAATACGCTTTCTTTCCCCATCAAAATGATCTTTTTCTGGAGAGTCAAAATGGGGGAAAGAGGTATAGTCATAAGAACATAAGAACATAAGAACATAAGAAAGGCCATACTGGGTCAGACCAGAGGTCCATCTAGCCCAGTATCTGTCTACCGACAGTGGCCAGTGCCCAGGTGCCCCAGAGGGAGTGAACCTAACAGGCAATGATCAAGTGATCACTCTCCTGCCATCCGGCTCCATCCTCTGATAAACAGAGGTTAGGGACACCATTCTTAACCCCTTTCTGGCTAATAGCCATTTATGGACTTAGCCACCATGAACTTATCCAGTTCCCTTTTAAATATTGTTATAGTCCCAGCCTTCACAACCTCCTCAGGTAAGGAGTTCCACAAGTTGACTGTGCGTTGTGTGAAGAAGAACTTCCTTTTATTTGTTTTGAACCTGCTACCTATCAGTTTCATTTGGTGACCCCTGGTTCTTGTATTATGGGAGTATTTAAACAACTTTTCCTTGTCCACTTTTTCCACATCCGTCATAATTTTATATACTTCTATCATGTCCCCCCTCAGTCTCCTCTTTTCCAAGCTGAAGAGGCCCAGCCTTTTCAATCGTTCCTCATACGAGGCACTCTCCAAACCCCTAATCATTTTAGTTGCCCTTTTCTGAACCTTTTCTAGTGCTAGAATATCTTTTTTGAGACGAGGAGACCACATCTGTACACAGTATTCGAGATGTGGGCGTACCATGGATTTATATAAGGGCAATAATACATTTGTAGTCTTATTTTCTATCCCCTTTTTAATGATCCCTAACATCCTGTTTGCTTTTTTGACCGCCTCCGCACACTGTACGGACATCTTCAGAGAACTATCCACAATGACTCCAAGATCTTTTTCTTGACTCGTTGTAGCCAGATTAGCCCCCATCATATTATAGGTATAGTTGGGGTTATTTTTTCCAATGTGCATTACTTTACATTTATCCACATTAAATTTCATTTGCCATTTGGATGCCCAATCACTTAGTTTTGTGAGATCTTTTTGAAGTTCTTCACAATCTGCTTTGGTCTTGACTATCTTGAGTAGTTTAGTATCGTCTGCAAACTTAGCTACCTCACTGTTTACCCCTTTCTCCAGATCATTTATGAATAAATTGAATAGGACTGGTCCTAGGACCGACCCTTGGGGAACACCACTAGCTACCCTTTTCCAATCTGAGAATTTACCATTTACTCCTACCCTTTGTTCCCTGTCTTTTAACCAGTTCTCAATCCATGAAAGGACCTTCCCTTTTATCCCATGACAACTTAACTTACGTAACAGCCTTTGGTGAGGGACCTTGTCAAATGCTTTCTGGAAATCTAAGTACACTATGTCCACTGGATCCCCCCTGTCCACATGTTTGTTAACCCCTTCAAAGAACTCTAATAGATTAGTAAGACACGATTTCCCCTTACAGAAACCATGTTGGCTATTGCTCAACAGTTTATGTTTTTCTATGTGACTGACAATTTTATTCTTAACTATTGTTTCAACTAATTTGCCCGGTACCGACGTTAGACTTACCGGTCTGTAATTGCTGGGATCCCCTCTAGGGCCCTTTTTAAATATTGGCGTTACATTAGCCGACTTCCAGTCTTTGGGTACCGAAGCCATTTTAAGGGACAGGTTACAAATCTTAGTTAACAGTTCCGCGACTTCACATTTGAGTTCTTTCAGAACTCTTGGGTGAATGCCATCTGGTCCCGGTGACTTGTTAATGTTGAGTTTATCAATTAATTCCAAAACTTCCTCTAGTGACACTTCAATCTGTGACAGTTCCTCAGATCTGTCACCTACAAAAGCCGGCTCAGGTTTGGGAATCTCACTAACATCTTCAGCCGTAAAAACTGAAGCAAAGAATCCATTTAGTTTCTCTGCAATGACTCTATCATCTTTAAGCGCTCCTTTTGTATTATCATCATCAAGGGGCCCGACTGGTTGTTTGGCAGGCTTCCTGCTTCTGATATACTTAAAAAACAATTTGTTATTACCTTTGGAGTTTTTGGCTAGCCGTTCTTCAAACTCCTCTTTGGCTCTTCTTATTACACTCTTGCACTTAAGCTGGCACTGTTTGTGCACCTTTCTGTTTGCCTCACTAGGATTTGACTTCCACTTTTTAAAGGAAGTCTTTTTACCTCTCAGTGCTTCTTTTACATGGTTGGTGAGCCATGGTGGCTCTTTTTTGGTTTTTTTACAGTGTTTCTTAATTTGGGGTATACAGTGAAGTTGGGCCTCTATTATGGTGTCTTTAAAAAGCGCCCATGCAGTTTTCAGAGATTTCACTTTAGTCACTCTACCTTTTAGCTTTTGTTTAACTATCCCCCTCATTTTTGTATAGTTCCCCCTTTTGAAATTAAATGCCACAGTGTTGGGCTGTTGAGGTGTTCTTTCCCCCACAGGGATGGTGAATGCTATTGTATTATGGTCACTAGTTCCAAGCGGTCCTGCTACAGTTACCTCTCGGACCAGCTCCTGCGCTCCACTCAGGATTAAATCTAGAGTTGCCTCTCCCCTTGTGGGTTCCCATACCAGCTGCTCCATGAAGCAGTCATTCAAAGTATCGAGAAATTTTATCTCTGCAATATGTCCTGAAGTGAAATGTTCCCAGTCAATATGGGGATAGTTGAAATCCCCCACCATTAGTGGGTTTTTAAATTTGATAACCTCCCTAATTTCCCTTAGCATTTCATCATCGCTCTTACTATCCTGGTCAGGTGGCCGATAGTAGATCCCTAATGTTATATTGTCATGGAAGCATGAGATTTCTATCCAAAGCGATTCTATGGAACAAGTGGATTCGCTTATGATTTTTACTTCATTTGAATCTACATTTTCTTTCACGTATAGTGCCACTCCTCCTCCCGTACGACCTGTTCTGTCCTTCCGATATATTTTGTACCCCGGAATGATTGTGTCCCACTGATTGCTCTCTGTCCACCAGGTTTCTGTGATGCCTATTATATCAATATTCTCCTTTACCACTAGGCACTCTAGTTCACCCATTTTATTATGTAGACTTCTAGCATTTGTGTATAAGCACTTTAAAAACTTGTCCCTGTTTATTTGTCTGCCCTTTTTTAATATGCCAGATTCTTGGTCATGTGGCTGTTTATCATCGGATCCGGCCCCCTCACCATCCTTTTCTGTCCTCTGTTCCTGACTATCACTATAACTATAACCTGGAGATTCCCTCTCATCAGACTCTCCCTTAAGAGAAGTCTGTGTCCGATCCAGCTGCTCCTCTGCAGCAGTCGGCTTTCCCCCATCCTCTAGTTTAAAAACTGCTCTACAACCTTTTTAATGTTTAGCGCCAGCAGTCTGCTTCCCTTTTGGTTTAGGTGGAGCCCATCCCTCCTGTATAGGCTCCCCCCATCCCAAAAGTTTCCCCAGTTCCTAATGAACGTAAACCCCTCCTCTCTACACCATCGTCTCATCCACGCATTGAGACTCTGAATCTCTGCCTGCCTACCTGGCCCTGCGCGTGGAACTGGGAGCATTTCTGAGAATGCCACCATAGAGGTCCTGGATCTCAATCTCTTTCCTAGTAGCCTAAATTTTGCTTCCAGGACATCTCTCCTACCCTTCCCTAAGTCATTGGTACCTACATGTACCACGACCACCGGCTCCTCCCCAGCACTACACATAAGTCTGTCTAGATGCCTCGAGAGGTCCGCAACCTTCGCACCAGGCAGGCAAGTCACCATACGGTTCTCCCGGTCATCACAAACCCAGCTATCTATGTTTCTAATGATCGAATCTCCCATTACTAACACCTGCCTTTTCCTAGCAACTGGAGTTCCCTCCCCCGGAGAGGCAACCTCCGTGCGAGAGGCAGCCTCAGCATCATCTGGAAGGAGGGTCACAACTATGGGAAGGTTCCCCTCTGCTCCCGCTGACTGCTCTGCTTCCCTTGGGCATTCTTCCTCCTCAACAGCACAGAGGCTGTCTGAGCGGAGGTGGGACAATTCTACAGTGTCCCTGAAAGCCTCGTCGACAAACCTCTCTGCCTCTCTCAGCTCCTCCAGTTCCGCCACCCTGGCCTCCAAAGCCCGCACGCGGTCTCTGAGGGCCAGGAGCTCCTTGCACCGAATGCAGACATACGACACCCGCCCACAAGGCAGGTACTCATACATTCCACACCCGGTGCAATAAACTGGATAGCCCCCACTCTGCTGCTGGGCTTCTGCCTGCATTGTCTCCTAGTTAATGAAAGGGTGGTTGAAAGAAAGAAAGGGGTTTTAGAGTATGGTTTTGAAGTATAGGTTATATTGGGACAGGGGACCAAGGAGGACCTATGGGGCGCGCCCTCCCTTGAAACTCCCTTCTAAAGAGGTATAGTCAAACTTCTCTTGGGAGCTAATCAATTAATTATGACTATAGATCAAACACTATTGCCAAAATTAATCCACCTAACAAGATTCCAATTAATTAACCAGAGTTCCTTTTCTATTGAGCAATTAGAATTATATCATATAGCAAGGCCTTAGAAAAATCTTTTCTATGATGTATGAAATGAATAATAACTGATAGATTTTCACCAGCTCCTCCTCTTACAGTTTACTATATATTTCTTCTGAAAAGCTTGTAGCAGAGGACAGAGCAGTGGAAGGCACTTTTAATTCACTTGGTATTTCGGCTGGAGTGGAGAGTTCAGTTGGCAAAGAGACACATGGCTATTTTCTGTAAAGATTTTTTTCCCCTTTTAAATCAGTACTTATGTAGCTATGCAGTTTTTAAAAAACAGAAAAGTACAAGAGGGTAGAAAATTGGGCCCTCTCTACATAAGATATTAATGATGCACTATCATAGTGCATGTAACAAAGGCTATACGGTACATTTGTATTACTTTAAAATTGTGATCGAAGCAGCCTCTTTTGTATGGCCAGGAACTGGATTTTAGGGGACATGAGGCTAGTAGTTCTACAGAAAATAGGAACAACAATGAATAGAACCATATTTTCCAGACACATAATACCTTTTATGGATTTTATCTGAATGAGTGGTTGGAGTAAAGGATTGAGAACTGAGACCATCTCTCACTACAAAACCACCCACAACCCATAAAATACAACTATAAGCCACAAAGGCAACACACAATAACAGTGGGCACAGAACTTTCTCAGTAGCTGGCTTACATTGTGAAATTCACTCCTAGAGCACATCATAATGACAATGAAACTCAAGGAACAACCTGCAAAACTCATCTATTTGAAAGTTAGTGTTGTCCCTCCTGAAAAAACTGTATAGAAAGAAAGAAAGAAAGAAAGAAAGAAAGAAAGAAAGAAAGAAAGAAAGAAAGAAACTGCTACTGTCTCCTCCACCTGCGCCTGTATCCAGACAGACATACTGACCATGGATATCTCTACCCAGATCCTGGCGTGGACTTGCAAGGACTGTGGCCTGCATTTCCCACTCTCAGACGGTCAGGCTGGGGAGATCATTCAATGTGACAGGTGTCTCCTGGTGGAATCTCTCAGGAAGCAGGTGGGGGAGTTACAGGAGGAGGTGGCCAGGCTCAGGAGTATCCATGCCCTGGAGAAGTTCCTGGATAGCATCCATGAGGAAACATGCAGGGATGAAGGAACTATCCAGAGGCAAAGGACTGCTGCCACACCCTCGGAGAAGGATGAGATGGCTCAAGCAGAGGGTGGACACTGGCAGCTGGTTACTTCTGGCAGCAGACAGTGCTCCACCCCTGCTCCCATCCCACCCTCCGTTGTGGTAAAGAACTGCTACACAGCACTACAGACAGGAGATGAGATGGAAGAGGAGAAGCCGTGCACCCCCGAGGTTGGGAGGATCACAACCATCACACCCAGGAGAAAACGTCGGGTTGTGGTGGTTGGTGACTCTCTTCTGAGGGGGACGGAGGCACCCATCTGTCGCCCAGATAAGGCTTCTCGGGAGGTATGCTGTCTGCCAGGCGTCCGTATCTGAGACATTACGGAGGGATTGTCGAGAATCATCCGTCCCTCTGACTACTACCCCATGCTACTCATCCATGTGGGAACCAATGATACTGCGAGAGGTGACCCTCTGCAGATCAAAGGTGACTACAGGGTTCTGGGAGCATGGGTGAAGGAGTTTGGTGCACAGGTGGTGTTCTCCTCGATCCTCCCGGTCAAGGGTAGGGGCCCGAGCAGAGACAGATGCATCCTGGGGGTGAATGCCTGGCTGCGGAGATGGTGTTACCAGGAGGGCTTTGGCTTCCTCGACCATGGGGTGCTGTTTCAGGAAGAAGGACTGCTAGGCAGAGACGGACTCCACCTATCCAGGAAGGGAAAGAGCATATTTGGAAGAAGACTGGCTAACCTGGTAAGGAGGGCTTTAAACTAGGTTCGAAGGGGGAAGGTGACCAAGGCCCACAGGTAAGTGAAACTGAGGGAAACCTGGGGGAAGGGATGGAACTTGGGGGATGCTGGGGCTGTAACAGCAGGAATAAAAGAGAGGGTAGTTGGAACTGGGGGGTGGGGTCAAATAATTGTTTTATTTCCTGATGAAGTCATAATACCTCAGGCGAGTGGGGAAGGAGGACACTGGGAGAAATTGCAAGGAGGAAGATGCGACAGGAGGGAGAATCGACAGGGCAAAGTAGGGCAATGGGCCCGGTATCTTAGGTGCCTGTACACAAATGCGAGGAGCCTGGGAAACAAGCAGGAAGAATTGGTAGTACTGGCACAGACAAGGAACTACGATATAATTGGAATAACAGAAACGTGGTGGGATAACTTGCATGACTGGAGCACTGCCATGGATGGATATAAATTGTTCAGGAAGGACAGGCAGGGAAAAAGGGAGGGAGGAGTAGCGTTATATGTAAAAGAGCTGTATGACTGCTCGGAGCTCCACTATGAAAGTGGAAACAAGATGGTTGAAAGTTTGTGGGTTAAGTTTAGGGGAGAATGCAACAAGGGGGATGTTGTGGTGGGTGTCTGCTACAGACCGCCAGACCAGAAAGAGGAGGTGGATGAGGCGTTCTATGGACAACTAACAGAAGTTTCCAGATTGTCGCAGGCCATGGTTCTTATGGGGGACTTCAATTATCCTGATGTCTGCTGGGAAGATAATACAGCAGTGCACAGGCAATCCAGGAAGTTTTTGGAGAATATTGAGGACAACTTCCTAGTACAAATGCTGGAGAAACCAACTAGGGGCCTTGCACCTCTAGACCTATTGCTCACAAACAGAGAAGAATTGATCGGGGAAGTAGAAGTAAATGGCAACCTGGGCAGCAGCGACCATGAGATGGTAGAGTTCAGGATCCTGATCAATGGAAGAAAGGAAAGAAGCAGAACACACACCCTGGACTTCAGAAAAGCAGATTTTGGCTCCCTTAGGGAGCTGATGGGCAGGGTCCCATGGGAAGCTGAACTGAAGGAGAAAGGTGTCCAAGACAGCTGGCTGTATTTTAAAGAAACCCTGTTAAAGGCACAGGAAGATAACATTCCGATGTGCAGAAAGAACAGCAAATGTGGACGGCGACCAGCGTGGCTTAGCAGGGAACTCTGCGGGGAGCTGAAACATAAAAGGGAAGCTTACAAGAAGTGGAAGCTTGGACAGATGACAAGGGAGGCGTATAAAGATATTGCTCAGGACTGCAGGGATAAAATCAGAAAGGCCAAAGGACAATTGGAGTTGCAGCTAGCAAGAGATGTGAAGGATAACAGAAAGGGGTTCTATAAGTATATCAGCAACAAGAAAAGGATCAGAGGTGGTGTAGGTCCCTTACTGAATGGGGCAGGCATCCTCGTGGAGGATGATGCGGAAAAGGCTGAAGTACTCAATGCTTTTTTTACTTCAGTCTTCACAGGGCGGGCCAGCTCCCAGGCTACTACACAGGGTAACGCGGACTGGAGAGAAGAGTGGCCCTCGGTGATGGAAAGTCAGGTTAGGGAACACTTAATGAAATTGGATGTGCACAAGTCCATGGGGCCGGATGAACTGCATCCGAGGGTGCTGAGGGAGTTGGGGGAAGTGATTGCAGAGCCGCTGGCCATTATCTTTGAGAACTCGTGGCGAACGGGGGTGGTCCCGGAGGATTGGAAAAAGGCAAATATAGTACCTATCTTTAAGAAAGGGAAAAAGGAGGATCCGGGGAACTACAGACCGGTCAGCCTCACCTCAATCCCTGGGAAAATCATGGAGCAGGTCCTCAAGGAATCCATCCTGAAACACTTGGAGGAAAATAGAGTGATCAGGAACAGTCAACATGGATTCACCAAGGGCAAATCGTGCCTGACCAACCTGATTTCCTTCTATGATGAGATGACTGGATTTGTGGATGCGGGAAGAGCCGCTGACGTGATATACCTTGACTTTAGCAAGGCTTTTGATACGGTTTCCCACAGCATTCTCGTCAGCAAGTTAAGGAAGTATGGGTTGGAGGAGTGGACCGTAAGGTGGATCGAAAACTGGTTAGATCAACGGGCTCAGCGGGTAGGAATCAATGGCTCGATGTCTGGTTGGCAACTGGTAACGAGTGGAGTGCCCCAGGGGTCGGTCCTGGCCGTTCTATTCAACATCTTCATTAATGATCTTGATGATGGAATAGACTGCGTGCTTAGTAAGTTTGCGGATGACACCAAGTTGGGGGGAATGGTAGATACTCTGGAGGGCAGGGACAGGATCCAGAGAGACTTGGACAAATTGGAACACTGGGCCGAAGGAAACCTCATGAGGTTCAACAAAGACAAGTGCAAAGTCCTGCACTTAGGACGGAAAAATCCCATGCACTGCTACAGGCTGGGGACCGATCGGCTAAGTAGCAGCGCTGTAGAAAAGGACCTGGGGGTTATGGTGGACGGGAAGATGAATATGAGCCAACAGTGTGCCCTTGTTGCCAAAAAGGCCAATGGCATATTAGGCTGCATCAGTAGGAGTATTGCCAGCAGATGGAGGGATGTGATAATTCCCCTCTATTCGACACTGGTCAGGCCGCATCTGGAGTACTGTGTCCAGTTTTGGGCTCCCCACTACAGAAAGGATGTGGACAAATTAGAAAGAGTCCAGCGGAGGGCAACAAAAATGATTAGGGGGCTGGGGCACATGACTTATGAGGAGAGACTGAAGGAACTAGGCTTATTTAGTCTAGAGAAGAGAAGACTGAGGGGAGATTTGATAGCAACCTTCAACTACTTGAAGTGTTGCTCCAAAGAGGAGGGAGCTAGGCTGTTCTCGAGGGTAACAGAGGACAGAACAAGGAGCAATGGTTTCAAATTACAGCTGGGGAGGTCAAGGTTGGATATTAGGAAAAACTTTCTCACTAGGAGGGTGGTGAAGCATTGGAATGGGCTATCTAGAGAGGTGGTAGAATCTTCATCTTTGGAGATTTTTAAGGCTCGGTTAGACAAAACCCTGGCTGGGATAATTTAGGGGGAGTGGTCCTGCTTTTTAGCAGGGGGTTGGACTAGATGACCTCGTGAGGTCCCTTCCAACCCTATTATTCTATGATTCTATGATTCTAAGAAAGAAAGAAAGAAAGAAAGAAAGAAAGAAAGAAAGAAAGAAAGAAAGAAAGAAAGAAAGAAAGGTGCCAGGCTCCCAGATAACATGGTGATGAGCAATGTCTGACAATTTAGATCTATTTGGCTTTCATACTGACTTGGAACATAAGAATGGCCATAATAGATCAGACCAATGGTCCATCTAGACCAGAGATGCACAACCTGCGGTCCCCAGGCCCCATGCAACCCGTGAGCATGTTCTATGCAGCCCTCTGGGAGCGGAGCGAGCGAGGGTGGAGGGGGGATCACATGACGTGACCCCCCTCTCCCCACACGTTGCATTTGTGGCCCTTGAGTGGCCTTAGAAAATGCAAATTGGCCCTTGGCCAAAAAAGGTTGTGCACCCCGGATCTAGACTAGTGGTTCTCCACCAGAGGTATATGCACCCCTGGGTGTACACAGGGGTCTATCAACTCATCTAGATTTTCACCTAGTTTTACAACAAGCTACATAAAAAGCACTAGTGAAATCAGTACAAACTAACTTTTATACAGACAAATTGAGAAAGCGAGCAATTTTTCAGTAATAGTGTGCTGTGACAATTTTGTAATTTTAAGTCTGATTCTGTAAGCAAGTAGTTTTGAAGTGAGGTGAAATGTGGGGTATGCAAGACAAATTAGACTCCTGAAAGGGGAACAGTAGTCTAGAAAGGCTGAGAACCACTAATGTAGGCCAGTATCCTGTCTTCTGATACCAGCAAGCATCATATGCTTCATAGGGAATGAACAGAAGAGGACAATTAACAGGTGATCCATCCAGGGGCATAGCCATAGCTTCTTTTCTGGCTGAGCCCTGCAAGTGGAGGGTGGCCTGGGCAAGGGTAGTTTCCAGTCATGTGACTGGAAGCTGCCTCCCCAGGGAGGGGAAGAGTCACCGTGCCCAGGCCAGCAATGGCGCGAACTTCGCTGCCACAGCCATGTGGCCAGCCAGGTGCTGACGGCTGCAACTGCAAGTGGGGCAGAGGTTCCAGTGCTTCCGCTCTGTTCATGATTGCAGCTGCCAGGCCTTGCAGCTGAAAGCAGAGCAGAGGTGTTGGCATCAGCGCTTGTGACTGCCAGCTGTTGGGCGGCCCTGCGGCAGCAAAGTTTGTGCTATTGCCGGGGACTAAGGTGCGTGGGCCTGGATCCATCCTCTGTTGTCAGACCCAGCTTCTGACAGTTGGAGGTTCAGGGACGCCTAGAGCATAAGGATGCATCCCTGACTATCTCAGCTAATAGCCATTAATGGACCTTTCATCCATGAACTTACTTTATTCTTTTTTGAAGCCAGTTATACGTTTAGCCTTCACAAAATCCCCTGGTAGTGAGCGCCACACGTATTTCCATATGTTTCTTAAGCTTCCTGCCTATTCATTTCTTTGGGTAACCTCCTGTGTTATATGAATGAGTAAATATCACTTCCTTATCCTTTTCCTCCATACCATTCATTATTCTTTACACCTCCGTCATGTACCCCCTTAGTCATCACTTTCTCAAGCAGAACAATCTCAGTCCTTTTAAACTTTCCTCACGTGGAAGCTGTTCCATATCCCTAACCATTTTTGTTGCCCTTCTCTGTACTTTTTCCAATTGCTTTGAGATGGGCTGAGTAGAACTGCCTGCAGTATTCCAGGTGTGGGCATCCCACACTTTTCTTTTTAGAGTACCATTCGTTTCTATTTTTCTCTGTAAGATTTTTCTTCCAATTTTTAAAAGGTATCTTTTTATTTCTAACTGCCTCTTCTATTCTGTTTAGCCATGGTGTCATTTTTTTTTGTTCTCCTTTTCTTTAAATTTGAGCTATACATTTAGTTTGGGGTATACATTTAGTGTCTGTTGTGGTGTTTTAAAATAATTTCCATGCAGCTTGCAGATATGTCACTCTTGTGAATGTTCATTTAATTTCCATTTAATTGCTTCCTCTTTTTTGGAGTTAAATGCTACTCTGCTGGGTATCTTTACCATTTCCCTACCAACAATGATGTTAAATTTAATTATACTGTGATCGCAATTACAGAGCGGTTCAGCTACATTCACCTCTTGGATCAGATTCTGTTCGCACTTAGTACTAAATCAAGAATTGCCTCTCCTCCTATGGGTTACAGGGCAGATGGCTCCAAGGAGCAGCCATTAATGGTGTCTAGAAATTTTGACTTATTGCATGACAATTGGAAAGCCTCTTGGGGCCTGACTCCATTCCTATAGAAATCCATGACCAAGTTGAAGATGACAGAACTGTAAAAGGAACAGAGGCCTTCGGAACTTTTAACATTTAAGTAATCTCACCTATAAAATGAGGGGGAGAAGTGCCTCTCTAAAAAATGACAAGATGCAAACTTTTTCTGTGTACAAATATCCCATAAAACACATCTTCAAATGCATTCAACGCTGCCTCCTAATTTATCAGAGGAACTTCTTTATTTAATTTACTAGACTTGTCCTGCATTGTACTGTGCGTAGTGAACTACAGGTGACAGAACTGAATGTTTCAGAGGTTTACAAGTGTGAGGAGACTGGCAGGAATGAACAATTATCTATGCTTCTTCACTGTGTTAAAGACAACAGTGACTCTCCTGGGTTGTTCAGACAGACCACTTGTTAACAGCTTCTGCTAAGGTGATGCTGGTGTACTAGAGGACTATGCTAAAGCACTGAGGAATCCTTGTCAAAATGACACATCTGTTATGAGTGACAGTTAATCTGGAATGCAGAGTCTTTTGATGTTTTGTACATATCCTTCTCTCTTATCATAGGAATTTATTTTTCAGACAACACCTGTAAGCCTGCAGCACCATCAGATGAGGTTCTCTCTCCAGTTCATGACTTCATTTCAACTTCACTGAGTTCATACGATCTTTAGAAAAGTGTATGAAGAGAGACACCCTTATAAGCAAGCTGTAGAATTAAAGAATTATTGATACATGTTGTGCATGCTAACAGGCTCACTACTTCACTGTCTGCACAACATGTCAGTGAAGATCCCATTATCCTCATTCTAAACACAGCTGATTCTTCTTCCATCCACCCATCCCAGCGTCTGCAAGCCTATCATTTTTATGGCATTTGAAAACTTGAAGTTTATTGTAATGTGATTGTTTGTAAGAAACTATTCATAAAAGTAAGTGTGCTTTCTGATGCACTGCGAGACTTTCAACCACATTCAGCTGGAGTACTGATTTGACTGAGCAAGCAAATCCATTTCTCCAAAGATAGCTGCACAGAAAGCATTTGGAATGACACTGCTGAGATATAGTCTATCTCTGCTGAAGCAGAAAATTCACTACCTGAAGAGATGGGCACCTGTGCATCTCAAAAAGGTAGTTGCCCATCTCAAGCCTCAGTTGACTTTATCTCTGTAATTAGAACTGTGCAAAATGATCTTTTTGAAAAATTTAAAAGTATTTCTGGGGCCTTTTTTCAGGTTCCTGTGATCTGGGCAAGAGACAAACTTGTGAAGGCTGGGAATTTTTAAAAGAGCGCACAGTAATGAACTACCTAGCTCTGACTGAATTTCAATGTGATTTTGAGTGTTTAAACTCAGAGCCTCTATTATTCTGGTGGTTGGTTGAAACCTCATTTAAATTGATGGGATTAACTGGCATCCTTCATTCAGGATAAATGTAAGAAATAATCCACAAATAATCCTTTATGAAACCAGATAGCTAAAGAATAGGAGCCATGACCCAAAATACAGACACATGGTAAGACTTGGGAAGAAGCTAAATCATGTGGTCAGAAGGATTTCCCTGATACAGCAATTGAAGGGGGGAGGCGGAGCAGGGCATTCACTGTTGATGATGTGTTTGTGTGAGAGAGAGAAGGAGTCGAGGGACTCAGAGAAGAAGCAAAAGCAGCTCTAGTCACAACCAGAAAATCCCACATGGTGTGACCCTGAGAAAAAAAAGCAGAAAGAGCAAGCTTTTCTGGAACTACCTCTTGCTGGCTGCAAGAGGCTGGGAACTGTGAGGAAAAAGACCTTTTCGCTGTTGTTCATTCCTTCTGCATACAGGGAAACAAGACTTTCTACATTGTCCATAAAGAAACAGGTTTGAACCAAGGAAATACCCAACCACATCATCCATTTCTCCTCCTAAAAGAAACAACCTTCTTGATCCTGAAATTTGGCTAACCAATAGGGTCAAAAAGGGGTAACAACTCCTTTGAAAAATTACAGCTGTAAATGGTTCATACAAAGAAAAACACCTAAGAGCCAAACTCAACAGAGTTACACTGAGGATAATTTTCCCTCATTTTTTATTATATCAAAAAAAATATGCAGCTACTCCCTTTCAGAACACTAGTCAAAATTGACTTTGTTGGGCTTTGAAAGCACATGGAATTAGGACAAATACCATGGATGGGGTCAGATTCTGATATCCTTACTAATGCTGAGCAATATCTCACTCCTTGAATGGTCCCAATAATTACATTTAAATTTCATTAAGGAGTAAGATACTACTCAAGACAAGTAATGATGGCAGAAACTGGCACTATATAACATCAGCCATTTGATTTTCATCATGAAATGAATCCCTACTTGAAACTCTGACTGTGAAATGCACTATGAAAAGGTGCTCAAAATATTCATGGACAGCCAGTCTGCCATGGGCACAGCAAAGCTGAAAATGTTGCCAATGCAGATAATTTCATCTGAAATTGTACACACTTCTAGAAGCCCCATAAATTAAAAACTAGAGGGTATATTTAAATTTTACATAAAATATTTTTTCACCCACTTACACTTGCAATGGCAGCAGTCAGAAAACATAATGCTAATTTCGCTATAAGATATCTTCTAATAACATTGACCACTGAAAACACTAGGATCATATTGCATATATTCCATCTTATAGAAGAGAAAGTGTTCCACACAGATTCTTCATGGTGTAAAAGCCATGGAGTTTGGAGATGACTTTTCTCCTCCCGAGTGTTCTATTGCAGGAAGTGAGCAAGTGGTCAACATTATTTTAGAATTTTTGTCATCACTCTTACTACTCAGGATGGGCCATATTCTGTCACTTGCTCAGGCTATGTCTACACTTGCACTTTTAAGTCGCCTTTAACGAAGTGGGATTTTCTCCCACGAAAGCTCATGCGATAAATAAATCTGTTAGTCTTTAAAAGTGTCACAGGACTCTGTTGTCTCCCTAAATCCAGACAGTGTCACACCGTGCCCACATGCCCTACCCTTTGGGGGGCATGCCAGGCTCCCTCTGTGCCCCCCCAGCAGGGAGGGCATTGGTGTAGTCCTGGGGTAGCCCTAAGTCGACTTAGGGCTACCCCAGGGCTACACTGGCTTAATTTGACTTTAGAAAGTCGAATTAAGCCTTAGGTCGAGTAGAAAGGTGGTTTAATAAAGTCGACTTAATTTTCATTAAGTCGACTTTATTTTCCTTAAGTCGACTTAAGCAAGCTGCTTAAGTCGACTTAAGAAAAGTGTAGTGTAGACGCAGGGCACATTAAGTCGACTTAAGCCAAGCTTAAGTCGACTTAATTTACCAGTGTAGACGCAGCCTCATGTTGAAGACACAGGGCTATACAACATAAACCTGACAAAATCTGACCCTAGATTAGAAAATTAACTTTTTCCAGACTGTTTTTTTCTCTCATTTGCCTATGTTGAAGTATAAAATACAAATACATGCTTTATATTGAGGTTCCGTTTATAAAAGATTAACAAATAAGCAATATATGTTTTATAAATGGTGACTGAATTGTTATACATTCTTGCAGAGATCAATTTACCAATAGGGCAATAAAAATGTAACAGTGGTTTATAATCTACAAAACATTTTACTGATGTATTTAGAACCATGCTACTCATTTTTGTAACATATTTACAATAGTATAAATCCATTAGCTCTTTATTAGCACCATAATAAAAAGCAAGAGTAATTACTGTACTGTTTTTTCCCTTTTAATTTCTTAGTCTGTTTAGTCCATATCAGTAGCTGCAGGATCATTTATGAATATAATTATGGTATAACTGTGACAGGCCACTCCCTGGTCCAGTGTGGTGCTGTAACCCCCCGATCTCCATTTCTGAACCCCAACTTACTCTGCTTTGCCACGTGATCACTCACTCCTGAGTCAGTCCACACCAGCCTTCTGCCTGTAATCCATCCCAGGCAATAGATGTGTGCCCTCTGGCTACTCAGGCGATGGTCCTCAAGCGAGCACTCCCAGGCACCAGATACAACACCAGGAACTCCCATCCTACAGGGACTAGGATCCTTCCCCCGAACCACCATAGACTCATAGGCTATGTCTACACTTACAAAGCTGTCAACTTTGTTAAGTCGATTTAACAGCAGAGATAGCCGTGATATTGGAGTTAAGTCGACTTAATAAAGTTGATTTAGCGTTAATCCCTGTCTACACTGACCTTAAGTCAACTTAAGGAGTCGATTTAAGGCTTAAGTCGACTTAAAAGGAGGTGTTATTAAGTTGATTTAAGCTTTCCCTTAAGTCATTTTAAGGAAATGCTTAAGTCAATTTAAGAAAAGCCCAGTGTGGATGCAGCTTTATTTAGGTCAACTTAAGCCTCCTTAAGTTGACCTATCTTGCCAGTATAGATGCACCCATAGATCTCCATCCGTCCATTTGACATAGAAATGGATTGGCCCAGCCTTTCTGATCCACACCCCCTAAAGTCACACAGCTTTAGGTAAAACAAATACTAGTATATTGATTAGAATATGATTTTAAGTGAGTTTATAGCAAATCAATGCCCAATCATTAAATAAAAGAGTCAGGAGTTTCCACAAGCAAATAAAAGGTATAAAATGCATGCTAAAATAATAACACTATTCCAAGACTACTGTTTAACCAGTTCTCCTCATTCTTACCCATGACTGGCTCTTGCTGGTGTTCTGCCAGCTTAGGCCATCCTAGCCACGTGGGTAGGCTCAGAATCT
Organism: Pelusios castaneus; assembly: GCA_007922175.1. Classification (NCBI taxonomy): domain Eukaryota; kingdom Metazoa; phylum Chordata; order Testudines; family Pelomedusidae; genus Pelusios; species Pelusios castaneus. Next base: position 29,727,811 of record ML685785.1, on the reverse strand, counting down.
TTTAGTTGCTTCCAAGATGCTGTTTCTCTGGCAAAAGACAGCAGCTTCTCCCCCTCTCAGAGTGTCTGCATTCCTTTTCATTTTCCCCTTGGCTCCCCTCTCGCTGTGCTGTGGTGTGATTTCCTTTGTCCTACCTTAGTCAGGCAGCTCTATTTGCATTGCCTTTGTCATGTAACCCTCCAGCGTCAGAGAGGGAGTTCTGAGGATCTGAGCTATGTAACATGCTTCATATCTGTATACACACACACATGATGCTGCAGGACATGTGACACTCTAACAATACGGTAGAGCATTCAAAAGGGAACCTTGCATGGCATAACGGGCATCAAACTACACAATTACCTTGCAAAAGTGACAGAAAAATTGCACAGATCATAGTCCATTATGCATCACCTGACAATAACAGGGTTTTTGTTTTTTGTTTTTTAAATTATATAGCTAAATCTCTCTCTCTTTCTACATACACAAACAATAGAATAGAGTATATCCAAAAAAGTAACGAGTTACAGATAAGATTTACAGCCTTGCCCATCAAGTTCAGTGAAATTTCTGCAATTACAAGGACAGCAGGATTGAGCCCATATACTGTTTCTTTCACCTGGCAGAACTGCACTGTATGAAGCTGTGCTTATTAAAACCAACTGAGGATCTGACCCATTTTTTTTATTTAACACTTCATTAAATCCTGTTAAAGTTACTGGGCATCTTGCATACAGGATAAAACCCATAGTGAAAAACAAGATATGAACTTGTATACTCTATAGCATTATTTTACAGTGCTGTACTAGGGTTTCTGCAATATCGTTTTCATAGTCAATGGAACTATCGGCCTCTCATTTCCACTTGTATCTATCAGGCATTTCATTCCACTGAAGTCAATAATCAGTGAGATCAGAACCAGGGTCACTGGCTCTAATGCATAAACAAAGAATGCTTTTCTGTAATTTGGAAAATCACTAAGAATTTATCCATAAAAGAGTGATTTTTTTTTAAAAAAAAATCAATGTTATGCTTTCCAAAGCAAAATACATTTAAATGTTGTCTTCAAGTACTGGCATAAAGAAGACAAAATATAATATAAGTATGTATTTTTGTGCAATGAGAAGGTTTATTTCAGTCCATGTGGTTAAAAAAAATAAACATTGCGTTAAACCATTCTAGAACTAAAGATGTATCAAAACACTTCTGAGGTCTTCATTTATCACCCTGATTTATGTTTTGAAAAGAAACAAAATGATGAATATCATGATTATTTCTATTTCTGTTTCCACTCTTTGTTTCCCCTCAAAAACTGACAATGGTACTGAAGTCAAATTAAACAGCTGTTTGTAAAATAAACCAGCATGCTGCTGACAGCTGCTGTAGAATGGGAAATGCTTTACAGCTGTCAAGATCCTAAATTAACAATGATTTTCATTTACAAACAGAAAACAACTAGAAAATGATACCGTGTCTCCCTCTTCGTCATTTTACTGCTTGCAATACAGAAAAATGAAGAATTCCTAAAAAACAAGGGGTGGGGGGAAGAGGAGACTAACAATCTGAGCCTGTTTCCACAGAAATCAATGTAAAACTGGCTTTGACAGGAGCAGGATACAACTTAAATCAAATTTCAACACCTGATAATTTTGGGAAATTTCCACGCTCATTATAAATGAGCTTATAAATCCCACTATTTTCCTCATGGATATTTAAAAGTACAGTCAAATATAATGTTCTTCTTGAAGTATTATTCATTTGTTAATTTAAAATGATTTAAGTCATCAAAATACTAAAAAATGGAATAAAGAATATAGGTCCTTAAACTTCCTTTACACTATTTAGTCTTTTAGAACTGCAAGCACTTCGAACAACGATGGTCCGTCAGAATCATTACTGACAGTTCTTCAAAGCTGGATTCAAAATAGGCCCACAAATATGTTTACTTCAGAACTGTTCTACAGAAATTTTCAGTTTCTAAAGTTTAAAAACACCCTGACACCAACTTGGTTCTCGTATGATTGGAATTCACAGTGAACTCATAGTGAAGTTCTTAAGTTAAGTTACCTCACACATGTTCACATGGGTTTTCCGGAAGTGGAACTATTTGCCAAAATGGAAAATATCATGTGGCTTACTACTTCATGTGACTTTCCCCAGTTAACATGTCTTGAATTTGAATCCAGCACCAAACAGCGGCCTCAGAATGTTACTGGATATTCAATGGGAGCAAAAAAGTTCATATCCACATTAGACAAAAATTAATGATCAAGGACAAATTTCACTGCTTGTTGGCAAACACAGATCTAATTGACTTATGACTGATTTCAATTGCATTTGGGGTTCCAGTCAAATGTTAAGCACACTTCTAATCTTGTTTCTAAAAGATATTAGAAAATGGAAAGACATTCAAAAGGCAGCAATATCTTCCCATGAAGAAAATTAAAATAAATTACAATAATCATCATCTTATCTTTGCCTAATGCCTCAGTTCCAATGAACTTTACAAACAGTTGACCAAATATTAAGTCATGGGTCCTTATTTTTCAGTGATGCAAGTGTTTGTGTTAATTAATAAGCACAGGGAGCCATACAAAGAAGTATTTGTATATACGTATCTAGTAGTGGGGATCCTAATTACTCACCGTGTTGCAGTGCAATGCCTCCACATTCATGGTTTTTTGTTTTTTAAAATAGAACTTTACACAGACAAATAGAAATCACCACATTACTACGTTATATGGCTATAAAAGGTATGATCGGAGAGAGAGTTAGTGTATAAATAAATGTGTTAGACATATAAAAAACAAGCAACACAAAATATTTTATATAAACCATGCATGCCATCTCCCCCAAAACAAGAACATATCATCTGTATTGCAAAATGGAAACCATAAATTATGGTAATTGTCTAATATCTCGGTTAAGTGGAATGAGATTTTTCTAGGTTAAATAATTCATAAGTGTATACAAGTCTTCTCTGTCTGCAACCCCCATTTATATAACAGGGAAATTACTACATTTCATACTTGTAAAAACTAGGACAATTATCTTTCTGTGTTCTTCACACAGCATGGATATTTGAATTATATGATAGGAATGAGGGTAGAATATGGACTTTTGCTCTTTGGCTGTTAGTTTTGGTCACAATTGAAAGATTTTGGGGAGTGTTTTGTAATATTGTGTGTTGTACGAAGACCTTCAGTTGCTCCAGTATTTAAGACTATTTTTATCTGCTCTATTAAATTGTGTGCTCATGCACTACTGTGATGAGGGACAAGTACATACTAGGGTCAACTGGAAAATAGAACAGCTATCTGGGAAAAATTATATTGCTACTTAATACTGTTTTAATATAGAAGGTTTCAAGATGTTCTAAATACAGATCAAATACAATAAAGTTCCTTTCATTTTCTTCACTTTGAAAGTGTACAGGCAGATTCTGATATTGTCATTTTATGGGAATTTAATTTCAGATTATGCTGAAGAACTCTGAAGGACTCTTCACACTCATTTTTGGATTGGTATGATGCCATTTGGTTTGCAATATACACAGCTGTGGCTCTCCTTTTTTTAGGGAGTCAATCTTTAGATATTTTACCCATAAATCTTAAAAACAGTATGTCTATGCTTCTGATATTGGCTTTGGATATCACACATCGTGCTGTAAAAGAGGTGCCCACACAAAAACACAGCGAGAGACTCAAACTGGGTATTATTGAAGCAAATACTTTTACAAATCTCAGAAAAGGCTTAGAAGTTTGCATATTGGGATAAATGTAGGCTATTAAGGAAAGGAGTGTGGGATAGTGGTGTGAGCACTGGACAGACAGTCAATAGCTCTGAGCTTTTTTCCCAATTCTGCTACAGACATACATTGTGACTACAGGCAATTCACTTACAGAACTGCACTGTGAAACTTAGTTGTAGGTGTGTGAAGCAGTTCAGATCTTTGGATGAAAGGCATCACACACACACACAATATATGTGACTATATCTCTGCATTCTTTTTTTCTAAGATCTTTTTAAAATAATAGAAGTCTGAATGCTAGATATAGCAGCCTCTGTAGAACCTTGCCAAGGAAAACCTTGGATTTCACATTTTGAAAAGTGTGAAAATCTATATTAATTGTTGGTATCCATATTATTTTTTACTATTGTGTATTGTAATTTGCTATGACAAGCAGCAAAGAACCTGATGATGATACTTCATCTCATCAATGCAAAATACATTAGTAGTAGGCTGGGGAAGAAACTGGGCTCTCTTTAAGGCAGTGACTAGGAATTCGGAGCCATTCTGAAACTAAATGCGTACATTTGTCAGCCACACACATCACCGCACATCCTGATTTTCCTCTAGTCTTTCAGTAACTTGTCAATTTATACCCATTTAACTCTGTTTTCATCCATGTACTTTAGCTTTTTTGGTCCATCGTGAAGACTACAGCACTCATAGTGATGTATCATGGAGAGTAACCCATAGTCATTACCTTTTCGATAAAGGACCCTGAGTGCCACCAGAGCCAGCTTTAGTGGTAGGCAAGCGAGGCAGTCGCCTAGGGCCGCCAATTTTAGGGGCTGCCTAATTTCCAGAACACGTTCCGGGGTCCACAAATTTGGCCGGCGAGTGTTCTGTGGCCCAAAACATAAAAAGAATCAGGCGGAATGCAGATCCCGCGCTCGTCCAACCAGCTGGCGCAGTCCACGGTCTTCCCAGAATCCGGCCCGCAGGATGCTGGGAGCAGTGCCTGGGCTGGGGAGTTTCAAATCTCTCTCCCTGAGCATGCTCAGACAAAGCGTGTTCAGGGCGGGAGCGGCCTCACCAAGCAGCGGCTCTGCCAGCCACGCCTGCAGCTCCAGCCAGGTAAGGGGGGGCAGGGAGTGGGTGGAGGGGCCGAGAGGATCGGGTATAAGGTCCGGGAGGGTTGGGGCTGGGCCCAAGCCCCAGGGATGATCGTGAAAGGGGCTGGGGAGAAGGGGGGGCGGGGAGCCGACGGGCAGGTGGGGAAGAGGTCCGGGAGAGCCGAGAGGATCAGAGAAGGGGTGCGGGATTGGTGTGCTAGCAGGCGGGGGGTGGGGGTGAGAGGTGTGGGGAAGGGGGGCAGGGGGGATGAGAAAGAATATGGGAGCTGTTAGGGAAGGGTCCCGGAGGGCTTGTTGGTGGGGGACCAATGGGAGGGCAGCAGAGGGGCCCCCTTGGGGAATGCATTGAAGGGGCCGCCAAGAATAAATTTGTCTAGGGCTGCCAACCATCTAAGGCCGGCCCTGAGTGCCACAGACCCATACCTGGTCCAGGGCTGATTGAACACTGGAATTTCTATCCTGTAGGAAATTGATATTTTCAAATTTGAGCTGGAGCGTGGTCCCGGCTAGGAGGAAGCGCGGGGCTCCCTCCTAGCCGGGACTTGAGCGCAGGTCCTGGCAAAAAGGGAGCCACCGCTTCCTTCTGGCCAGAATCATTCAAGTCCTGGCCAGAAGGGAGCCTGGCAGTCCCTCCTAGCCGGGACCGAGTGGTCACGGCCAGGAGGGAGAGCTGGACACCTGCGCTCCAGCTGCCGGCAGCTGGAGCGTGGGTCTCCCGCTCTCCTTCCTGGCCGGGACCCAAGACCCGCGCTCCCTCCTGGCCGGACTGCAGGGTGCTGGCTAGGACGGAGCGCAGGGCTCCCTTCTCCCCGGGACCCGAGCAGTCCCAGTTAGGAGGGTTCCCTTCTGCCCGGGACCTGACACTTTTTAAAAAAAATAACAAAACAGTCCCTAACATGTTTCATATAATTTTCTCATGAGCCGGCCCTGAAGAGATTATGAAGATATCGGATACATTGCAGGAAATAAAAAGTAACAGCTATCTTGGATTTTCATTTGTTGGTTTGTTAAGTATTGCTTGGATGCAGAATGTGAGCTGCTAGTAAATAAAATCTTCTAAATGTTTAGTTTATCATATGAATCACAGATCATAGTTGCTTGAAATCCCAGTTATTATGCGACCCTATCAGAGCACCACTTCAGAGTTCCTTTCTAAATGATAAATTAAATTGGTGATATATCTGCACTTGGTCAATATTTATTAAATAATCTGTTGCATTCAGACTCAGTAAAACTCAAATGCAAAAAGAGGAAAATATAATTAGCATCTTGCAACATTTCAAAGTGTTTCTTGCATTTGCCTCTTCATGAGACATACACTACTTGGCAAACTTAAGTAGCTTAACAAGGAGTCTTGTGGCATTTTAAAAAACTAACACATTTATTTATCACATGAGCTCTCATGGGAGAGATCCCACTTTGTCAGACTCTTGAAAATGGAAAGAAAACAGTATAGGAAAGAGGGATAAATGCAGCAAAGTAAGTGTCATCACAGGTTCAGGTCAGATTACTTCAGCAAATGAAACAATTTGTATTGATTCAAACAAAGCGAAACAACAGATAGCGAGGCTTAGATGACTTGGATATTAACATGTGACTTAGATAATAAGAAGGTTTTGCACAATTTCCGCACTACTTGCAAATACATATTTATACAACAGGTTCCACATTATTAAATTTCAATGCGTTCCAAGCTAAAACATGAAGATTTTACTCCATTATTTATATTGTATCCACCTATTGTATGCACTTCATTTCATATTTTCATTTATTTTCAGAGTTAAATCTTAATCTACCCACATTTCAGGTCATACTTAAATGAGTTGCTTTATTCCCAGCAATATACTTTCAACCTCAGAGACCTAGAAACCTTCAATATTTTCAACTTCAGAAACTAAGGACTATAAGTGGTTTAAGACAGTTTGTCCTCCATCAAAGCTAAGAAATGTACCTATATTTTAAGGCTGTGTTTATACTACAAAGTTTCTACACAATGTAAATGACATTAATTTACACACAGCAACCAACTTCTGTATATTTCTCAGGCGTGTGTACACTTGGCTTCTTGAGTCAGTGCTGTGTATATTCACCACAAGCATTTGCATCAGTGGAAAATGTGGGACATCACAGAGACGTCTCACAGTGCGCCCTGAGCAGCCACTCAGCAAAATGCCTTGTGGGACATTTTGTCAGTGCTTTATAGGACACCAGCAATTTGCCCAGAGACTTTTGAGAACTAAGGGGTTAAGTTCTGATAATGCCACTTTCTCCATCCCATAATGAGTATTCCATCCCATAATTTTCACATAATTTTTAAAATGCTCACAGTCCCGCATGCCACTTTTTGGTTTCCACCATCTCTTTGGCAGAACACAGAGCTCAGCACAAATCTCATGACCATTGCTAATAAAGGATACAGAATTCTTCCGTATATGCAGAACTTCAATGACTAACCAATCTGGTTGGCAATTCAATGAGGAAGAGGAGATGTGTGACAATGAATAATGGCTAAGGGATACAGTGAATAAAAATGACAGGTTGCTGATGGCATTCACAAAGCTATTCAATGTGGTAGATTAGTTTTCCTTCTGGGCCCAGGAAAAAGCATTGATTGGGAGGATTGCATTGAAAAGCAGGTTTGAGAGGATAAAGAGTGGCTCCTGATTTTTTGGATGCGAAAGGCCATTTCTAGATCTGGGTACTGAATTAGCCCTAGCCCCCTTGCACTGGGACTCCACAATGAAAACTGCACTGGCAGTGGACAAGTGTTTTTCTTATTGTACTGCAAAAAGAGGTAATTAGTAATGTTCAAATATTAGTGAGCCAGTGGGTAGCTTCAGGAGTGGAATAATGTAAGTCTGAGAAGTTGACATCAACAAATGATTTAGCAGGTACTGATTGATAAAGTTTTATAGTTTTGAAAGTTTTAAAGTTTTGATATAGTTTTTGACGGTGTTCAGAATCACCTTGTGTGTTGTCTCATCTTCCAGAAGACGTGTCAAAAATGATAGCATATGTCATGCAATGTTCTAACATGTAAGCAGACCACTGTTTCAGGCTTAGGTTTGTGGGGTAAGCAATTAGGTGTTTGTTTGGGACATTATCATTATCCTGGAATTCTTTTCAGGTTGCCTCATGATTGAATGAAGATGCTCTAAGTGCTTTAGCAAGATCCCAAAAGGTTTTGTAAGAGTCTAGACATATCTTCAAAAGACTCTAGGGCTATGTCTACATTTGTTAAGTTAAGTCGACTCTGTTAAGTCAACTTAACAAGGTCGACTTTAAGTCGACTTAATGGAGCGTCTACACTTAAAGTTGACTTAAGTTGACCTTGTCAAGTCAACTTAACAGAGCCTGTAGTGTAGACATACCCGTCTACACTGGCTTTAAATCGACCTAAGTCTACTTAATAAGGTCGACTTAAGCCTTAAGTCGACCTTCAGAGGTGGTGTTATTAAGTCAACTTAAGAAAGTGCTTAAGTCGACTTAATAAGCACCCAGTGTGGATTCAGAGATCTGTAGGTCGACTTAAGTGTCCTTAAGTCAATCTAAGGCACCAGTGTAGATGCACCCTAGAAGTCCTTATAAATTGGTAGATTGTACTCATGAGCAGTATGTGCATCTCTCAAATTT